>SNQJ01S0238846.1:0-13649 GCA_010110895.2 Picea sitchensis
GAGAGAGAGAGAGAGAGAGAGAGAGAGAGAGAGAGGAATAAATTTGTAGAGTTCTCCCCTCTCCCTCAGATTCCCAAATGGAGGCTGATATTAACTTCTTATTGATCATGCATGGTTGGTAACCCCAAAGGACTTGGTGGTTTTTCATAATGTGACCTCCCATTGGAAATACACCTTTGGGGATATGGCCAAACCAACTGAGTTGTACCTTGGGGCTACATAAATATGGACATGGATAACTTAAATATCTACGTGGGCCAATGGGATGCCAAATATCTTGATCTCTAAACTCTTGTGTTTCAGGAAAAACAAGGAAGGTTATGTGTTATCACCTCCACTCCATGTCATTTCTAAGATCAATTAGATGATTATGGGACTTTGTAGGGATTGTGAAGTAACTATGTGTGATAATCATGAGGAGATAAGGGTGGACTCATTGAATATTTCCAATTTTAATCCAATGGAGGATCTCCTAAGCTACCCCCTACATCAAATATTATTTGCATTGAATGGTGATGGGGAGTGGAACAAACAAGGAAAACATCCTAATGGGTGTGCATCTATGCTTGTAAAACGTGTGGAAGTTGTTGGAAACGATTAATATGCTTATGGGAAGGATGATTGATGGATATATGGATTTTATATCCCACATTGTGGTGTCTAAAAGGTGTTCAAGGATCTCCTAGCACTGTATACATGATACGATCCACCTTACACTTCATTCACTTGGTTTCTTTGGGGTAATATATGTTCCTTATTTATTGAATGAGTATGTAGGGGTATTATGAGATGCATCACATTCCCAAAATTTAGGAAATGTAGTAGATGATAATGAAAGCACAACGGAAACAATCTCTAAATAGAGGAAGGTCATCTCTTTAGTTGATAAAATTAGGGAAAGTAATATAAACAATAGGACTATTATAGTAAAGTTAAGCAATGAGAGGATGGATGTGGAAATAGACTAAGTAGGTATAAATGAAAACAACATTGATAAGAAATTTTTTTAACCAATAAAATGGGGAAAGAAACCTTGATTTACTGGATGGAAAAACTATGGAAGAGTAAGTAAGGGTATTTATTAAATTTTTATATGATGGAAAGAGGCTTTTCTACCTTTTTATTCAAGACAATATTTTATAGGGATGGGATTGGGAGAGGTTTATGGTGAAGCCTAAATTTGACACTTTAAGAGTTAAAGAAATTTTGGCCATTATTTTGGCTAAACTACCTTATCTCATCATGGAACTATGGGATTAACAAGTTTCAATGACATAAGTAATAGGTCAATGGAGTATATTACAATGGATGATATAATAAAATGCATGGAAATCTCATCATTGGTTATGGAAAAACAATTCATAGAGTTAGACCTTGGGGATGTTCTCCCGGGTGACATTAAGATTGTGTCAGGTGGAATCGAGCCCATATAGTTGATGGACTACATAAACATCCCTTTCAGATGGAGGTTTGTAGAACCAATGGCCATTTAAAATATTCGTGTCTAAAGAGGGGTTATAATGACTCAGATGGAGGTTTGTAGAACCAATGGCCATTTAAAATATTCATGTCTAAAGAGGGGTTATAATGACATGATAGATGATATGAGCTAAAATGTTAAGCCATTCTAGGTATGGTAGTTATAATTTTAGAAGATTTCAGTTCACCCAAATTATTCTTGTGTTCTTGTTCCATATTATGAGTATGTACCACTTCACATCCCACTTTTACATTGGGAAGAAGGAAGAAAAAAAAACCAGTAGACATTACAAAGAAATATTCATGGCTAATAAAGAAATGAAATCTTTGTTATTTTATGAAATCAATAGTTTGAAATCTTAGTTAGGTATGTAAGTTGAAAATAAATGAAAGGGAAGGGGGTTTTGATAAGTCCCACCCACACATATCCTTATTTATGATGGAAACTACAATATATAAAAATGTAATGATGAAATTTAGCATAAGAATATTAGGACAAGAAGATTGCCAGAAAAGGCCCCGCCATAATTCTCAACATAGTATTCATATTAATAATACAAATATATAATACAATGTAATGAAATCACCTCAATTGCTCTCATTATTATCATTCCCATCGTGAGATACATGAGGGAATATATGAATCTACAAACACACTTAGGATAACAACTATATCCAAATATGTAAAGTATACAAAGGTGGTATACTAAGATTCTAATGATTGTATATGAGAAGAGGCTAACATTCCCCCTCAATCATATGTTTGAGAAATATTACTAGCAAAGCAAGTGCATAAACCAGTACATCTCCAATTCTTCATGTTGAAACTCTTTAGCTAAGCCACAATGAATAACTTCCTGAAAAAAACCGCCAAATATGGATGTCGAAGAATCTAAAAAATCCCACTCATGTAAACATGTGAGCCAGTATGCCAACAATTTGTTCACTGATGTGAACTGCAATATGATGCGAGTGAACAAAGAGAAGTGAATCAACTACAACTCGCCATTATCCTTTAAAAATGATTGACAACTCAATCAATGTCAAGTTGTACGTAAAAGGATCCAATGTTTTCTGCTAATTGGTAAACATGTAGTATCACCACTCCAATATCAGTGTATCACTGAAGTTCTCTATGAATATGTGGTATGGGATAAACACTAATCAATTGATACCATGTATTGATGGTTTTGGATAACCACTAACCAATTGTGACACTTTTATGTGTCCAACATCATCCCAATGTATAATGTGTATGATTCAATTTAGAACCATCATTCTACCAAATTCTGTCATCTGGCTGCACGTGCCTGCCCATTTGGAAATTTCATGCCCATATTGGCATACTTGATATTTTTTGTTGTCGAAACTTTCTATTTGACAACCATATTCAATTCCATCATCAATTCCCTTCTTTTTCAACTGAAAGGAGAGACCACAAGTGATTTCATGAACCATATTCACTGGAATTTTGAACTCCCCCCCTTAAGGTGCATGAGAGTTTCATCATTGTAATCCCTCCTTCTATGCTCAAGAGAGTACCATACTTGTTCCATTTGAGTACAACACAAAGTGGGCATGTAGAAAAAACCACATGTTATCTCATCCTGCGAGGGCCATGCTTGAAAGGTATGCCATAAGGGGACCACTTATGTGAGGTAAAAAAATATTATGTGATACAAGATTGGACTTTACTCGAGATTCAATTCTACGGTAAGACTTATATAATCACCTGGTTTTTGATGACCATTTCCAAGGATCAATACACTCATAGTGAATCTTCAGTCTTCCAGGTTTCTTCAGTGTTGAACAACTGTCCGAAGAATGGTTATGCTTGCCACAATGTTGGCAAGGATGGAGATCAAAACACTGATTCTCCATGTGACCAACTTGATTACAATGTTTTCACTTATCATTCTGATGTTGAACTTGAACAGGGAAGTTGAATTTTCTTGAAGGAATCCAACGCTCACAAACAAAATTCGTTTGGAGTAATTTGGAATATTAAAACTATTTTGATTTTCATATCCTAAGCCATGTCGATTCCTATTGAAGTGTAATTATTCCCAAGGTCTGATGATGGGCTTGGAAAGATCATGTTGCACTTGATTACGTGCTTCACATTTACTTTCACTTATACTTTTTGTATCACTTTGTGCTTTGGCATCTTCTGCTTGCGATTCATCGTCATTGGAATTTTCTTCTGAATTTGGATTTTTGATTTGTTCCTTCACCGATTGTTGATAAAAATCATCATCATCATCATCATCATCATCATCATCATAGAGAGGGTTTTTCTGAAAAAAAATAGTTCAGAAAACTTCATTGGTTGTTGATTTTTGAGATTTATCAACTCATCATTCAATAGTTGGGATTGTGCTTGAAGAATTCTAACTTTAGCTTGCGTCACTTGCAAACAAATTAACACTTATTGAAGAGTTGTTTTGTTCAATATCACCGTGTTGTCTTCAGTGGTGTTTATTAGAGTGTTCAGTAACTCTAATAATTCGAGACTTCGCTCCATTTGAACATGCTCGCTTTCTTTCTTCCAAGAATTTGAGGATGTTGGTTACCACCGAAAAATGCATCCAAAAACTTTGATGTTTACAATGATTTGACTTAAAATACTTAACCTTGTCAATTTCGACTCAAAATTAGAATGAATCTTGGGTGTTGGGATCAACCGAGAATGCACCTAATTACAAATAAATTCAATTAGATTTGATTGGACACTTACAAAATAATTATAGTTGATCTTGATTACTTACACAAATATACTTTTTGCAAGTTGACAATAAATGTTGATTTCAAAGTTGAGTTGATCTTCAAATTTGATAATGGTTAGAGTCCTTGATTATGAGCTTGATGTGTCTAATGTTGATGTGATTGCCAATTTCATATCTTCTTTGCTTCTTAATTGAGAGCTTTGATTGTGCTTGAATGTATGTGCTTCACTGGCATTAATTTGTGTGCTTATTTCATTAACCTGCTTTGTACTCCATGTATGTGGGATAATGTCAAAACTAGACGTAAAGTAGCTCATAAGACAACCATTAAAAAATCACCAGCACACACTACACAAGGTGTACCTAAGATTTCCTTATTCAATTTCAGGCAGATCTAGGACACACAAAATTTTATTTTATTTTATTAAGATGTCTTCTTGTCACATCGCCCAAATACAATTATCTCTTAATAGTAAAGAGAAATTTTCTTTCCATGAAAATTTAACTTTTGTATGTTTTCTTTTTATACAAATTACAAAATTCTGCCACTCTTTTTCAACAAGGAGAGGAGATAAGCTCTTTTAATAAAAAAGGAAGCCTTGAACCTTAAAAAAATATTAAAAAAAGTAGTCCATGATCACAGATATGAATATTTCTTGTGTTTATAGTGCAATGGACAATATTTGAAAACTTACACGTGGCTCTGGTTATAGTCGTGTTGATCCCGAGGCATTTTTTTTCCAGATCTACAGGCGAATTTAAGGCGATTACAGGAGCTGGAGAACGCATGAAAAATCTAACAATCACATGCAAACTTGATTTAGTTCACCCTCTTTGGACATAGAAACCCATGAAATCTGTCTAAGCATAGTCCTCTGGATGTTCCTTCTACCTGTGATTTTGTTGGATTGTGTGTTGAATGCTTAGAAAATTTGTGGGGCGAGCTAGAGATCAATTGTGCTACCAATATCACTACAAATTAAAGTTGAAATCTACAAAATAAACCTGGAAGTGGAAGTGGATCGATCTGGAAAATCTAGCACAACAAATCTCGCATACATTGGATCTTGAAAACTGATAGAAGTCATTACACCTAGCAAAGTCGGCATTCATTGGATTATTTGAACCAAATTGTAGGCCACAAGATTCGCGAGTTGGAGCAGCGTGGAGGCACCAAAAATAATAAAATGTGGAAGCTAGACTATCTTTGTGGTTCTGGTTGGTGCTTGCTATAAAGTCTTGTCAATATTTCTTTCTCACCTATCACTTCATAGAAATCTCCTTTTGTTGGATAGATCGCTAGACAAAGGGTTGGATTGTAGTTTTTTTAATGAAAAAATAGAATTGTTATTGGACCCTTTGGAAAAACTGTAGAGAATTCTCCGACGCTTTGTATAGGTAAGAAATTTGGCTTCTAGATCTAAATGTTGTTCCCTTTTAGATCTAAATGGATTTCCTGCAAGTTGACCTTCTCAGAAATCTGTGTTCAAATCTCTGCAATTTCATATTACAGATCCACATTCCCAAATTCATAACTCTACTTACCATTTACTACTCATTCTATAACCAGATACAAATCTGAATGCACATAGGTATTACTCTCACAATGAATTGACATAATTCATAAATTACCTTATCATGAGTTGGGTGCATTCACTAAGTCTTCCATGCTTACACTGGAAGATTGGTTGAGGTTTATCTTGATGGTGGTGGCCTCTTCAATTGAACATAGATATCCATTCTATTGGCGTTGGCAACTGAATCTAGACAACGTGGCATCCCTCTCAATCTACAATTCATACTTCATGGCTAGCCTTCACCATCAATCAATCTCATGTTTTCGAATCCCTCATGGAACACTACCATGGAGTGTAAGACTACCAGGCCCTTAATAACATAGGATCTCTGATACCAATTGAAGAAATTGATCATAAGAATATTAGGACAAGAAGATTGGTAGAAAAGGCCTCAAGCCATAATTATCAACATAGTATTCATATTAATAATACAAATATATAATACACTAATGAAACCACCTCAATTGTTCTCACATCGACACCTCATCATGAGATAAGGTAGGAGGAGACAATATAGGAATCTAGAAACACACTTAGGATAACAAGGAACTCTACTATCCATTCTTTAGTGATCTCCTCCATATATTCGTCATTCAACTTATAATAGGACTGCAACTCCTCCTTACTTTCATCCCTATGCGCAGTGATGTAGATAAAGTGTTGATCTACGTAGAACTTTGCCAGTGGTCCGTATTGGTGCAATGTGTTTGGTGTCATTCGTGGAAATGCCTCAATAGCATGCCTCAACTACTGGTAGTAGGCATTGAAGACAATGTTCGATTTCCAGTATTTTGACATGTTGTTTGTATACCACAAGGTGGAGAACCTTGCGGCCAATGACTCTGATGGCTCAACTTCAAAAAATGTCACTCCTTCCGACATATGCCAAGTGAAAAATGTGATTAATATCATTAACCAACTGAAATGGAATTCATATCCATAATCCTATGCTTCGCGACAGTCCTTCTCGAGCTCATTGACGAGGTAAATCACCCAGTTCATTTTCATTCCTTCTACGCACTTCCCTGCGAGGTCTACTACGAACCTCGTGACCTGCATGGGATGATTCTTTCTGAAAATCTTGCCAGCTATAAGATGACAAGCTAGGCGCACTGCGCCATCCTGGATAGAAGCTACCTTGTAGCCTTGCTTTCCCTTTTCTACATCGCCATAATCTTCCTTTATGCACTATGAAAGGGAGCGATCTGAAGTCTTCCCTGGGTAGAACTACTGAGGGTTCGGTCCCTCCATTCTCAGTCTTGTTATCAGGTGGATCAACACTGGATCCACAGTAACGCGCCTGTGAGCCATAGATATCCTCCGTGATAGCATGACAGGAGGAGTTTAACACAAGCCTTAACCTCCTGATGTTGGCCAAAGTGAGGGATCTTCATTACATTCAATATTGTGGACTGTGTGAGCTCCTTTATCCATAGATGAGAGACTATGTGTGGCTTCTTCCCAGTCGTCTTCATTAAATATCAATGTAGCGTGAGGATCGCGTAGTTCTTCCTTTCACCGAGGTTGAAGTCGTTGTTCTTCAAGGATGGGATGTGTCCTAACTAGGGTCCAACTACACGTATCCCCTTAAGGATGTACACAATGATCAACGTGTACTCAAAATCACGTGGGATACTGTCATAGATAACTGTACCAGCCAAGGGAAGTATATAATCTGGTAAGAACGACGAGATCTACTTCGCATTAGCCATATCGTCGCAGTGCTTTCTTCACTTCTCAGTTGCGGTTCAGCTAGAATGACGTGCAGTTGAAGGGGATGCTTGCAGTCCCCCCTATCAATGAAGCCTGTATTCCTACAGAAATAACTCTCTCAGCCATTATATCCATGAGAATCTCCTCCATAGACTTCTCTAATTCTCTATGTTCGCCCGACATTCACACTTGTAACTAAATAGATTGGGTAGGCAAACAAACAAATGAGGTAATCAAATGAGTGGCAAGGTATCAAAATCACAACGCAATATGAAATCAGTTCTCTGTTAGCTTGGATAATCACAAGTGGAAAAAAGTGGTCTTGATGTAGCATTTGATGGGTTAAATAAGCAAGCTTTGTAACAGATTCCTCCAATGGGCAACAATGCATCCATCAATGCAAATTCGTTCGTTATGGCATGGTCACAATGGTCCAATGGCGGTGTTTCTGTCAATAACTATGTTTCTAGAAGTTATGTAGCGTTATTCTAATGGCCGGGACACCTCCAATGATCATATAGCATCGTCGTGGCGAAGTCCCATTCTGTGTGGTTCTGCTATTCCGACGTGGTTCAAGTTCTGCAAATCTTCCTCCTGCGAAGCCTTTCTTATGCTCTCTATGTCTTCCTATAGTTTTTCTAGCTTATCTTTCTTCTTATTGATCTTCCTTGCCTTCCTTCCTGTGATCTGGGCTTCTCTAACAATTTATGGGATCCTCGTTACATTCTTATTCTTATCTTCTCTTAGCACAATGACTTTGCATTGTTGATGAGCTCTTACAGATTCTGAGGTTAATGTCCCTTCTCTTACTATTTCCGGGGTGGCTATACTTCTTTCATGCATGGACAGGTTCTTCAAGCCTTCCCACGTTCTTCCAACTTTGACATCTAATTATCTTTCCCTCTATTGATTCGATTTATCCTCTTGTTCTTCCCTTAGTCGCTCTATTTTTTTGGTTATGAAGTCCCTTAGTTCTTGATTTTTCTGTTCTGTAGCTTCCTCCTCTTCTTTCATTCTAATCCAATCCTTCTCAATCCAAGTCTTTCCTAACAAAAGTTTAAAAGGGGCGTTATTCTCAATAAATTTAATGACTTCAAATTCTTCTTCAGTCGATGTTTCATGAGCAATCATAGGTACTTTAGTAACTCTTCCACATAGGGTTATCATCCTTCCTTTAAACAAGCCTATCCTTCCTAATGAAGGTATCATAGCAGGCTTTCCCAAAATTTCCCAAGTGCTTTCTGGCATAATGTTCACATGTGTTTCCTCATCCAATACACAATCTATGTCAAAGTCTTCTGTTCTTGTAACTATGCATTGTCTTTATTTCGGGATCTCTGATAAATTGATGTCTCTGTGATCATCCATTACTTCTTTCAATTGTAACAACATAGTCTCTAATTTTTATTTTTTTTATGATTCTCTAACATATCCTTAGTCTCTTGACCTTTTTTATAGTTTTCTTGTCTCATGTTAATCTTTTCAACTTTAGCAATCATTCTTGGGGAATCCTCAACCTCATGATCAATAGCTTGAAAACAAAGACAAATAGGACCTGTACCAGGGTATTCCTTAGCAATATGTCCCAGTCTTATGCAATTATAACACGTTGTTAATCCTCTCTTTCTTTTAAATGATCCCCAACCTCTCTTGTACTATGCACTGGGATCATAGTGTTGGACCTGCAATCTGCAAAAATTCTTTCTAGGTTCCTGCATCCACTTATTAGTCCAAAAATTCTTTCTATACATAGGAATAACATATATTTCTCTATATTTATCAAATTTATTCAGATCAACTCTTTCTTGTAACTGTTCCCTACCTTTCAGACTAAGACAAAATCTATCAAACATACCTAGATTCATACTTTTGAAATAAAAAATTTCACTTATCCTACCCTTACCAGAGCACAAAGCTTCAATATCTTACTTCTTTTCTCTAGATCAGGTTTCTTTCTTAGCATAGAGCTTCACAAGTCAAGTAGAATACTGTGCACTAGAGAAACAAATCTACACACATAGCTTTTTCTTTTCTTCAGTTCCCAACAATCACAGTTTCAGGTCCCAACAACGGAACCATTTGTTGGCACAGGGGCAGACCCAAGGTTCAATGCTTCAAAAATGCACCAACAATACCCTAACTACCAGCCCTTTCGGCAACACCTATGAAGAAGATGAAGTATCACTCGAGGTAGAGGTAGGGGGGGTTGCATGACTCAAGTGTCTACAACTAGGCTAGGACACAGATCTGTGATTACAACACTTAACAGAGAACTTAAACAACAATATGCATTAGTTCTTGAAACTCATTCAAATCACAGATTAAACCCTAAATACAGATCAACGCAGTAACAATAAAGATCAACCAATTCCAGTTGCTTATCACATAACCTTAACTCAGATCTGACACTCATTCAACATCAATAAATCACTAAGAATCCATATATCTATCTATCATACATAAATATCAATGCACTAAGAAGATAAACATCATAAACAACATCAACAACATCGCACAAAGCATATCAAACATAGGATATATGTGGTTCACCCCAGTGTGGGGCTACATCCACCAATCTTCTTCTTATTATTATTAGTCTTCATTCTTACATTTTGTTTCTTGTGTGCACAAATCCATAGAACCTAGCTTTGCAATGGACATGTGATCTGCACACTGAGCACTAGATCCACCTTCCCAAAATCAGGTCAAGGCACAGAGCCAACTCCTTATCAACACAGAGACTTAATTTACACAGTCTATGCACAAATCACCGTACAATCACTTACACTTATCTCTGTAATTCTTAACACATTCTCGCACAAAGCCACTACTTCTTGCACTAAGCCTATTAGAATAACAATCACATAGAACTAGCACTACTTCTTACATCGCTTAGCTACTTATTTATACATTACAAAAAGGCCTAATCATGGGTAAAACCATGGGCCAACATCCCTTAACCCATTACATAAACCCTAAAATCCCACAAAATAAGTGAGATCCCACAATCTCAGCTCCACCTAGGTGCTCCATCTTTGACCAGCCTATCGAAATCCCAAAAGTGGTCAAACATGACCAATGTTTCCTCAAAACTTGGTCGAGGACCAACATATGGGTACAATCAAAAAACCTAATACACGATCTATATTCTACGCTCATTCCATCTCTGAAGGGGAATCTCAGCTATTCCTTACGTGACCTCGTGTTTAACTCTCGTGTTAGAGGAGATTCCAGACCAAACCTATACAAAAACTATATTCTTCACTCCTTATCTCGAACACCTATGTTGGTTTAGTGGTCTTGGAGAAATTTACTCTCCAACCTACACCAAGGCCCTAGCCTAAAATTATTCATTCACCCAAGAAAAATGAAAGTTTCTAATGGATTTTAGTTAAGCATTCATTTTAATGGGTTTTTCTTTACAAAAAAGGGTGCAGATGCAACTTTGGTGATGTTATGACTGACTCCAAAACTAATGAAAAATAAGAACACAATGCAATTTCTTCAAATGAAAAATGGATGCAACTATGCTTACAAAGAAAACTCTTTTTCTTTTTAATGAAAGAAAAACATTTTGAACGCAAGATTTGAGACACCCTGAAATGCAGACTACAATTTTCTTTTTAGAAACCTAATGCAAACAAGAATGCAAAACTTGTACAACTAGATTCCTTTCTTTTTCCAATACAAATACTACCACTACCAAAGTGTTATGGAAATGCAACTACCTGAATGTTAAATAACTAACTCTTTTCTTGTAATGATGAGAGGCAAGGGTTCAAGAAAGGAGATGTAAACAAAGAAGCATATTTTGTTTCTTTTTCATTTTTTCAAAATAAATGAAAAGAAAATAAATGAATTTTTTTTCTTTTTCAAACAAAGGAAAGTAGTTATAACAAGAGAAACTACCAGCCTAAAACCACTGAATGCTCAATGAAACTAGAAACACCCCTAGATAAACAAGACTAAAGCTTCAAACACCTAAGAACCTTATAATAAAAGATGACAATCACAAATATTTTTTTTTTCTTTTTCTGTATAATAAACTTTTTTAGAATAGAGAAAAGTCAGAAAGGGACTCAAGACACTCAAGGGAACTAACCAAACCAAAATTCAAACCTAGAAGCATAAGATAATTAAAAAAAAAAACTATTCTAACACAGGTCTTCGACTATGTGCAGTGCAACTCCCAGATATCCACGGGCTGTAGAAGAGAAACTAGCAAATGTATGTGGGCTATAGAGAAGAAACACGTAGATGTCTTGGAAATTTTAGAAAAATAAAATCCACTCCAAAGAAGAGGGCTTCCAAAACTTGAAAACAACTCCTGAGAAGCTAAGGCTCTATGAAAAACCCAGAAAATACAGAAAACACAACAAGGAAAGAAACAAGCAAGGGATCCTAAACAAATTGACCCAAACTAGGAGAATTCCCTAGTATGGTCACCAATTCTGTTGACGAGATATTTCCCACGTGACTTTGAGTCAAGTCACAACAGATTGAGACTGGAATGAGAAGGTTGAAATCTTCCCTCACAAAAAAATGTGCAAATTGAAAAATAACTACCTTTTTCTAGGAGAGAGTAGGGAAAGAGAGAAGGAGAAAGTGTGCACCTTAAACCCTCTGCTCGATGTCGATCCTTGCTCCTTCTTTTCAAAGTGCTCCTGACCTTTGCCAGAAAAAGCATGCAAAATGAAATCAAGAAAAATGTTGCAATGAGGTAGTTACATAATTAAGTAGCATATATATCATGTGTTATATCCAAATAAAGTATGAAAAATGATAACATACAATATTGCAATGAACACCAAATTGGAGGGAAAGAGAACTCTTCTATTAACACCAAATATCAAAGTTAGTTACAACCTGACTCACTTTTGGAACCACTTCGGAGCCAACTTCCTGGGTTCCTCCACATATCCTTCAAGCATATACTCAGAGAATAAAGGAGAAGGAGAATGAGACACCTTGTGACCATATAAGAAGGAAGAAAAACATAAAAAAGGAGTTTCTAGGTTGGGGGATGATACTCAGAGGATAAAAGGAATAGGAAAGTTTTCTAGATTTCAACAAGATAACCTTCAACCAAAATACATGTCCTCATTCTATCCTTCAATGGTGCTTTTATATCTTCCCCAAGGAGTTAGGGAAGTTGGAATCCACTTTGTACAGGCATGGGGACATTGGGAAACGATCCCAACCGAAAAACTCTCTCGAAAACTAAGAGTGATTTTATTTTTCGTTTTTTTTGGGGCATCCATGGGTTTACACTAACAAGTCATGAATTTACACACTTTGCTTCAAAGGAGACCACAAATATGTGCAAAAGACATGTTTTTTAGATGATTTAGATGAGTCAAGTTGGGAATTTGTCTAGAAATCCAATTGAAAGGGTTAGGCCATGGCACAAATGCATAGGTGTGGAATTTTGTGCTATAACATGAGGGGATGGGGGGGGATATTTCTCCCCCCTAGTTACGCAAAGCATTTGGCTTTGGGCAGAGCCTTGAAAATTAATTTTTTTGGGCATTTTTTTCTATTTTTAGCGTTTTTCTTAATTAATCTCAGATTAAGGGATTAGGGTTTTGATAGCTATGGAATACCTAAAATATTGTGTATATATTTTATTATGAATGATGAAATTAAGAAAATGAATATTTGAGAGGTGAAACACTAAGGAAGGCTAGTTTTCTCTCGATTAAGGGTTTCCAACATAAATATATGCGTACTATGTGTATGAACCATTGATTAATTAGTGTTTTGCTTAAGAATATACATGCATTGCTTTACTTCATAGGTTTAAAACTCACATGTGGTATCATAACACGTTTTTGGTTTCAGGGGGACACGTTTGTTGCTGAGGGTTTGGATCGATCATGATAGATCAAGTTTATCTTGATTCTGTGATAAACCTGGGTTCAGTGGGAGATTTACAGTGGTGATTTGTGCATTGAAAGATAATGGCAAGAAGTTCTAAAATTGAGATTGATAAGTTCAATGGAAAAAACTGAGTTATAGAAGCTCAATATGGAGGACCTTCTTTTAGACAAAGAAAAATGAATAGTTGTTGATCCCGGTACATGACCTACCAGTTCACACACTACTAGTACACAAACTACTATTATGTTGAAAGAAAATTGGGAGAAGCTGGATA
>SNQJ01S0238848.1:0-13649 GCA_010110895.2 Picea sitchensis
TTAAATTATGTTCAATATTTTTTCAATAAATAATTTCACAATGAGATACTTGTCTACCATCTACCACCCCATGATAATTTCAAATTGAGAGAATGTTGAAAAATGAGCACAAATTGGAACATCTATAGTAACCAATTCCCACTGTGTCTCAAGTCACCAATTTTGAACATCTATAGTAATCGTTGGTTCTTCACTTGTTAAGGATGAAGACAGTGATATATAGGTTGGTATGGATGATTTATTATGATATATCCACGCCATGGACATAATTTTGTTACATGCATTACAACAAGATGATTTAGGGGCTGATTTTCATCTCAATGATACCTTCTTGTAAATCCTGAAATGTGCTTCCATTGCCCCTGTCTTTGGAAATGGGTTAAGGTATACCCAAGTAGGGACAATAATGTTATTGTATAACTTTAATTCAATGTATGGTGTGTGTGTTGGTTGTGGAGCCTGATTATCTTCCTGATTCAAAGGTCTTTTACTTTCAGCTGTGTTTATACCCCATGAAGTATTTACACCCCAGAAGTATGTACACTCATCCATGCGGGGGAGTATAGAGGGTGGATACCACCTATACGAGGTCCGGGGGGGATATCCCCCCGACTGGGGGGTCTAGGGGCAAGAGGGCCCCCAGTGGGGGTTCAGGGGCGAAGCCCCCAAAAGAAAAAAATGCCTTGTAAATGTATATTGTAATTTCATTGTAAATCTAGACCATTCATTATAAGGTCGTAGATCTAACGGTAGAGATTATGTTAGGGTTTTTTTCCCTAGAAGGAAACCCTCTTTTATGAGGGAAATGTATTGCAGCTGTGGTTGAGGGAGCACCATTTGTAGTTTGAGGAGAATATTCTTGTTCTGAGGATAGAGGCTGTGAGAGAAAGAAGGAAGTTACAGCGGGTTTTGTTGTAGGTTGTATCCCTTCATATGTTGGGATAATAATAAAGGAAGGACTGGAAATTTCGATGGTGGACATAGCCCACACTAAGTGAACCACAATTAAATCTGATATCTATTGTATTATTAGTATTTACGTGTTTTGTTTCCACATTTGTTTTATTTAATTTCTCCTTGATCCAGTTTTCTAATTGTATCAAAGTGAAAGGTAACTCACGGGAAAAGAAGGTTCCTGGTTCAAGTGGGAACAACGACGGGAGATGGAAAGTTTAGGATAGAAATTCTTGGCCAAAACTACCGGTTGTGGAAGATGTAGATGGAAGGTTATTTATATCATAAGGATATACTCCTACCATTGGGCAATAGAAAAGAAATTGATGGCTACAAAGAATGGGAGATTATTGGCATAAAGGCTCTAGGAATGATATAGATGAGCCTGTGGCCAGGTATTTTAAATATTTTGAAGAAAAAGACGAAGGGTTTGATGGTCATTGGCCAAATTGTATGAAAAACCCCTGGCGTCAATACAGGTATTTCTAATAAAGAAGTTATTTAATATGAAGATGTAGGAAGGTGGGTCTGTTGTAGATCATTTTTAAATGATTTTAATATGGTTACTAATAAACTAAGTTACGTAAAAGTGGACTTTGATGATGAGGTCAGGGCTCTTTTAATATTTTGCTCATTGCCAGGAAGATGGAGCGGCTTGGTCATGGTACATGGATAACTTCTGTCTCCTAGTTTTAAAATAATTTAAAATTTGATGTTGTTGGTGTTATCCTTGGTGAGGAAATGTGATGGAAAATCACTGGTGAGACATCAGGAAATGTGTTGAACATGGAGAGCAGAGGGGAAGACAAAGGATAGAGGAAGGGTTTAGAATTTGTGGAAATTCTAGGAAGGGAGGATCTAAATCTAGACTTGGAAAGATAGAATCTTTGGAATTGTTAATGGGAAGAAAAGGACATATGAAGAAAGGCTGTGGATCTCCAAAGAAACAAAGAGATGACAGCAGGAGAGAAATCATGAGGCAAATGTAACAGGTGATATGGTACAAGATGCTTTGATTCTTTTATAGAATAATATTTCTGAGACTTGAGTAGTAGATTCCGGGGCTTCATTTCATACCACACCTTATAGGAAACATTTTCTAGATTATGTTCAAGGTGATTTTGGACATATTCATTTGGGTGTGATACAAATTGTTGGAAGAGGAAAGGTAAAAATAAAGAAATACAATGGAAATAGATGGATTTTGAAAGAGGTAATACATGTTCCAGTTAGAAAAATCTAATTTCAACAGGGCATTTGACAAGTGAGGTTGTATATACATATTCTGAGGACCAAGACATGGAAGGTCTAAAGGATCATTGGTGATAGAGAAAGGAGAAGGTAGGTACATTGTATTTATGTCTTGGTAATAATGACTCTTCTCTCTTTAGCTTCTACATGAGTAGATACATCACTATGGAATCATAGTCTTGGACACATAAGTGAGAAGGGATGCATATAGCAAAAGAAATTTGTTGTGAGATCTTAACAAATTGATTTGGACTTAAGCGAAATTGTGTTTGGAAGCAGAGAAAGAAATTGAGACAATTAGGAAAGAAAAGAAAGAGTGAGGTTAGAGCTTGTGCATCTACAGGAGATGTATGGGGACCAACTTAATTATCATCTCTTGGTGGCTCTCATTATTATGTTACTTTTATTGATGATGCAACTAGAAAAGGTTTATTGCATTTGACAAAAATGATATTTTGATACTTTTAGAAATGGAAAGCTTTGGTTGAGAATGAGATAGGGAAAAGTTGGAAGTGTCTAAGATCAGGATGAGGTGAATATTGTAGCAAGGAGTTTGATGATTACTATTCATACCATGGAATTAAAAAGATAGTTCCAAGAACACCCTGAGAAAATGGTGTGTCAGAAAGGATAGTATGACAATCATGAGGCGTGCAAGGAGTATGAGATTGCATCCTAGTTTTCCCTTACAGTTTTGGGTAGATGTTGTAGATACTATTTCTTACTTAATAAATAGAGGACCTTCAAGCTCTTTGGATGGTAGGAATTCTAGAGAAGATGGAGCCGAGGGAAAAAGGTAAACTATTCTTTTTTTGGCTTTAGGTTGTGAAGCATTTGTCCATATTGATAAATAGAACAAAGCTTGAGGCAAAATCCAAAGAAGTGTACCTTTATTGGATAGCATGTTAATAATTTTATCGCTTATGGGATTGTAATAACAAAATCATTAGGAGTAAATTTCATATTCAATGAGAAGGTCATGTACAAAAGATGGGATTCTTGAGGGAAAGAAACAGGGAAAATAAAAACCAGAATACACGGTGTGATGAGATCATTGAAAAAAGAAATTCAAAAGGAACAAGAAAATAAAAAATGTACAACAAAATTATGAGTGCAAACACACCTGAAGTGTTCAGAAAATCTACAGTTAATTATACCCCATGGAGACTTGGTCTCTCCTTCATTATTGTTCCTTGGTCACGGTGAACGAGAATATTATGAAGAAGACTAATCAGTGAACACCAAAAGGAAGTGCAGAACAAGGCATGAAAGAGGTGGATTCATGGTAAATAATATACTTGGAACTTGGTTTGGATTTCTACGGGGAAAAGATGCGAGAATAAATGGGTTTACAAGTTGGAAGGAAGAAGATGGAGGAAAAATAATCTAGGCTAGAATTGTTGTAAGGGGTTCTTGAGAACAAAAGGTATAGATTTTGATGAAATATTTTCTCTGTTGTTAAAATGACTTCAATTAGAACTATTTTAAGCCTTGTGGAAATATAATATTTTCATCTTGAACAATTAGATGTAAAAACAACTTTTCTCCATAGAGATTTGGAGGAAGACATTTATAAGCAAAAACCACAGGGGTATGAGGTCAAAGGAGAATTTGGTATGAAAGGTTGAAGAAGAGCTTATATGGCCCTAAAGCAAGCTCCAAAGGCTGATGGTATCCCCGAAGTTTGACGGGTTTATGACTGAGCAGGGTTATAGTAGATGTCATTACGATCCTTTGTGTTTATTTTAAAAAGGCTAGAAAATGCAGGCTTTATCTTGATATTGTATGTAGATGACATGCTTGTTAGGGACTAATATCGGGGATATAAATGTGCTCAAAGAAAGAAATTAGCCAATTCATTTCTAGCATTGAAGTTTAGTCTTTACCAGAAAATCCTTGGTATGAATAACAAGAAGCGGAAAAATTGCAAGCCCGACATTGTCTGAGTACGAGAGAAGGTGTTGGAGAGGTTTAGAATCTTGAGAATGAAAAACGAGTTAGTACACCTTTGTCCAACCATTCAAAATAACTAAGAAATGTGTCCCAAGACATAGAGATAGAATACATGTCTAGGGTCCCATATTCATCGGCAATTGGCAGCTTGTATGTGATGGGTTGCACAAGATCAGATATTTCACATGATGTGGGAAGTTGTGAGGAGATATATGAACAATCTAGGTAAAATACATTGGGAGGCAGTAAAGTTGATCCTTAGATACTTGAGAGTCTTGCTAATCACATGCATTATGTTTTGGAGGTTCATAAACTATTCTACAAAGATATGTTGATTCAAAAAATGGCAGGTGATAAAATAGTTGGAGGTACCACATGGTAGGAGGAGCGCCATAGGGTATGTGTTTACTATAGGTGGAACAATAGTGAATTGGATTTCAAAGCTATAAAAGGTTCTTTGCACTTTCAATACTTGATGAGTATGTTGCTTCCTGAGAGGCTAGTAAAGAGATGATTTGGTTATAAGTTTATGGAAATTGGGAAAGAAAGAAAGAGAATGAATCTTTGTGAAAGGTGAGAGTTCTCATCTTGCAAAATAAGCCTTCCATTCGAAGACTAAGAATATGTCTGAGTTGAGTACCACTTCATACGATCGGCCTTGGGAAGATGGACATTTGAAGTTGGAAAGATACACACTAGCCATAATCCTGCGGACATGTTAACAAAGGGGGTAACCATGGAGAAACTGAGTTTCTGCTCAATTTTAGTTGGTCTTCAAGAATGAATATGAAGATGAGAAATTTTTCGGGTCAGAAGGTTCGAGAGTCCAACATATACAACAACGGTGGAGTTGTTGAGATCAGGATCCAAGTGGGAGATTGTTGGTTTATTGTCTTCTTGATTTAGAGGTCTTTACTTTCAACCATGTTTATACCCCATAGTATTTACACCCAATGTACACTCTTCCATGCAGAAGAGTGCAGAGGGTACCCCCTCTCATAGTCTGGGGAACCCAGCGAGGGTTTGGTGCATTAAAGGAAAAATGCCTTAATAAATGTATATTACCAATTTCATTATGCAGTAGTTCATTATAAGGTCGCAATTCTAACTGTAGAAGTTATGTCAGGGTTTTGTTCCGTAGGAAGAAACCCTCTTTTATGAGGTAAATGTATTGAAGCTATGGTTGAGGGTGAATATCGTATTCTGAGATAGGAATGAGAGAAAGAAGATGAAGTTAAAGCAGGGTTGTTGTAGGTTGTATCCCTTCATATGTTGGATAATAATAAGGAAGGACTGGAAATTTCTCCGGTGGGTAGCCCAACTTTTGGGTGAACCAAGTAAATATGTGTCTCTATTGTATTGTGTATCTTCTATGTTTTTGTTTCGCATTTGTTTTATTTTATTGCTCTGCGGTCTGTTTTTCTAGGTGAAACCACATGTTTCTTGGAAATACTGAGCTAACTAACCATTAAATCCCTTGTATTTTAATGAATCCCATCACACAATCAACAATGAAACATGATTGTATGCATGCATGATGAGAGTGTGCATTTATATTTCCCAATAATTAGAGGTTACTTAAAGATAAGGTATTTCAAATTGAGAATTTCCTCCCCAACATATGTGTAGAGGTAAATCAACCATCGAAAATGTTGGGTGTTGAGTACATATCAAATCATACTTGTCCTAATGGTTGAAATATATATAAGAGGTGTATATGTGGAAAAATATATATGTCTAGAATATGGGAATGATAGGTACCATAAATCAAAAACCAAGGGTGGAACATGGTCCTCATCATATGATATTGAGGCACATGCTTGTAATCCCAAGGATTCAAATTTTCTTTCATTGCAATGATTTAGACATGTTGCATGGGTGGCATGCATTGCACATAAGTGAGCTAAGAGTTATGTGGATCCCAATAGATCCAATAGCCAAGAAGCATATATAGGGTACATGGCCCAATAAATTCAGGATGAAGTACAAATCCTTGATTGAGGGGAATTTCTACATCACAGGTTAACCATCATTTCCCTCTAAATTATAGCCTTAATTTCCACCCTATAGGATAGAAGGGAACATAATAGAAGATTAAATCTAAGACACAACTCTAGCTTAAGATTTAGGACATTTTTGCAGGATATCTCTTGTCATACATGGACAACAAGTGACATGTCTCTAGTCATCTATAGTGCAACCCATGACACCCTCTGTAACCTTGTAGATTCATGGAATTTTGAAGAGGAAACAAGGGATGATTTGGTTCTTCATGGAATGATCCTTGCAACTCACATCAGTGTGGTCTCCATTGGTCTCTAGAATATCTAGAAGATCTCCCAATCATATTCCAAGGATCTATATAATGAAGGAAAATCTTGAGCATGAGAGGAAGAATCATTTATAGATACATGTTGCTAAAATTTAGAGGTGATTCTCCATCTACATTAGTTGTAGTTAGGTTACCCAGCTTGGTTGAAGAGTTGAGGAGGAGAAAGGAGTAAGTGGAAAATGGGAATGCATCTACACTAAGAGATAATTGTATTGATGTATTTCCATTATTCAAATTAATAGATCATTGGTTTTCCCACATGAATGTTTGTTTTCATTCATGAATGTTCATATCAGTTGTTTATTATATATGAATATAAAGATGAATCTAGGATTCTAACACTAATAAGATAAGTAGGAAGGATTGCTTATGTTTTGTGTGTATGGAGCAGGTTATAGAAGTTGGAGATGGAACTTCAAAACTACAGTACCCAGGATATATAAAGGACAACCTTTAGGAAGAGTATGTTATTTCTACTTATTAAAGCTTAATTATGAATCAAACACCGATTCTAAAGGAAATTCATATAATTATAGTTGTTTCCTTGTCCATGATCAATAGGAAGATCCTAAGTAAATCTTACTATCCACCAATGAGATTTTCTCCATAACAATAAAACACCAGCTATAATATTTGGCTAGTAGTAGAGACCAATAACAATATATCCCTATTGTTGTCTATGAAGATTGAACATCTTGTGTTGGCTCTTATTGTCCCTAGTACAAGTGAAGAGGATGTATGTCTACCTCCAACAATGAACAATGAATCAATATGAATATATACATATATGATGCATCAATACTAGATCCCCAGATGAAGAAATATCTTCGTTGTATGGAATATGAATACTTTTACATCACTATCTAAGACTAAGAGTTTATTCTATTAGCATGTTGATTGATTTGTTTATATCAATAATGTTATTTGGCATACTTAATTTGGTGCAATTTTCTTTTTTAGCGCTAATGTGTTTCATATCGGAGTTTTAAAAAATGGGTATCATGGATGTAAATGTTGTGGAACTTCTATAAATGTGTCCAACCACCTATGAAATTCGATGTAATATTACTTGAGGTTATTCCTCTCATAATACCACCCTTATATATGAGTAGCATTTTCTTTCAATGGTAAATGAACCCAAACTGAAATATTGGCAGGTGGTAGAGATGGATTCTTGCATATATAACCTGAGGAGAAAATGAAAGTGTAATTGTTTGATTAAAGAATGGGAGACACGTAATGATCTGGTTTTAAATATTTGTTGAGAAAATTCCCATTGAGATGAAAATGAAATATATATTTATGATCTTCCATTTTAGGAGCATCTTAAGATTTCTCACTTACTATATCCCATGCATATACTAAAAAATGTTTCATATTCTCTATGGAGGAACATATCATCGAAGAAAAGTGACATATTAGGTGTTTGGAGAGATCTTGTTTCAACTTTATTCAAATACTAAAAATAAACATTAAAAAAATAAAGTAGAAGAGGTTGATCTTTGTTAATTATTTTAAAGAAGATAGTGTCCCATGGATTTTGAAGAAAGATGATATTTCTCTAGTGAAGGATGTTATTTTGGGTGTGAAGGAAAATTGTTTATATGGATTGACTCTACTATGATAATTCACCACATAAGAACATTTTTGGGGGTTGAAATCACATGACCATATGAACCTTCTAATGGTATGCTTGTTGATTACAAGCTTCATTTTATAAAGTGTAGGTTATAATATGCTATGTACTCACAATATTATGCCAAATGATATTGTATGTGTTTATTTTATTGTGTCATTATCCTTTTATTCTGTGTCTTTGTGTGAACTATGACTTCCCCTAGGACCTATGATGCACCATATCTAAATTATATATATATTTACTTTTGGATTACATCAAAGGAAGTCCAGGCACTTGCAGCTCCATGATGGTGTTGAGAGATATCTAAGATTGTTTGTATGTTTGAGAAGGAACTATCTACAAGTTTCATGGACTTACAAGTCCATACTCTAATTCAATTATATATTTGGGGTTGAATTAGTTGGGTGGTCTCATGTCAATAGATATTCTTCTAATTAGAGAGGTACATGAAAAATTAAGATCCGTTTGTTGAGAGAATAATCTCTATGGAAGTGGGGTACATAATATATGGGTCATTCTATTATTCTAGTTAGCACATCAAGAAAATTGATTATTTTACTAAATTAGTGGTTTGGAATGACCAATGGAATGAGGACAAAAGGGAAGGGAGCTACTCCAAATGGATGCAAAAAGGATCATGATAAATACCAAGTCATTTATATTTTGTCAAATTTATAAGTAATTATTTACATTAGACTTGATCATCATATATGTTTGATCCCATACTATTTGTTTTGATGTCATGAATACACCAATGATTTCAAAAAATGATGTCGTTAATAAATTTGTTCTTTACAATGTCGAATCAATGCAACTATGTGTCATGTTGTATGAAGATAATATAAGGAAATGGGATAGTGGTAGGAAATAATTTAGATTGTTGGACTCATTTATGTATGTCTTATCTGGCCATTTTAAAAGTGGATAGTTATCCCAACTGCTAGGTGGTTGATTAGATCAGAGAGAAATATGACATGTTTGGACATTAACCATGTGGTGAAAGCATGTACTAAACATAGGGATCAGGTGTAGAAATGTTGTAATAATGCCTCTGTGTACATTATTCACTTCACAATTCACATTTGAATTATAACATGTATTGTTTTGTTATTAATGCTTGGGTTATTAGAAATATGACACCACCATTTGTTCACATGTTTACAGGTGCATTTTCCAAGCTATATGGGCACATGAGAATCATTTTCTCACTGAGGATGCCAATAATGGATGTGACACACTTGACTATGGAGTGGAGGTTGAGTTTGAAAAATCTAGTCATATAACCTCTTTGTGATCATAACCTAATAAAGGGAAGTTAGAGTTACATTTGAAACCTAATAAAAGGGAAGTTAGGTTACATTGGAAAGATACAAGAGATCATGCAAGTGGACTTTATCTTTTCAATGTGTTATTTTTAGGTTCAAGTGGTGGGATACCATTGATTGGAGTAATGTAAAGGAATATTGTGATAGTGGGATAATATGTATCAACTCTAAAAAGACACAGGATAAAAATAAGGAACTTCTTATGTTTTCCCAAAACATTGCAACCAAGTGTTTTTTAACCCAACTGTGTTTGATAGGGATTGATGGTTTGTACTAAGACACAAGCCAAGATCAAAATATATTTTTGAGAACAACAATGTTATAATGCCAAGTGAGGAATATAATGGAGGTGATGGAAACATAAAGTAATATGTACATTATGTTTTATTTTAACATTTATATTGTAGATGTGTCATTTTATTATGATTATATGTAATTGATCAATTATGTTTTTTCTTCATTTTATGATGTTGGATATAAAAAGTTAACAACTATTTACAACCATCATGTTGAAAATAAATTAAACTATTTTGGCACTTGAAACTCTTTATGAATTATGAATACTTTTTAATTGTAAGATATGCATGTTGTCCATTTGTGACATTTCATAAAAAGTGTTTTTGACATATATTTACTCCCCTACAGTAAACCAGTAAAATGCATTTTATATGTACACACATCTTTGTTTTTCTGCAATAGAACATAGTAACTAGTGAATTGAATTTGATTATAACTAGAGACCTCACTACATACTCCATTTTGAAACAATTTAGTCAAACCTTGATATGTACAAGAATATTTTATGTGCACAAGCATATAAAATAATCAAAATGTGTTTGATACATAGTTAAAAACATACATTAAAAACTTTTATGTGCTAAATATTTTATTGCAACGAAAAAAGTTAGGTGCACTATACATTAACACAACATGAGTGAAATATATATCTTAAATAATCCTTCTAAATATATCAAAATAATTAATAAAATATTGAATTCAACACAAAAATAAAAATGTTGAATATATTACAAATTTTTTACAAATATCTTGAACCTAGATTATTCACAAAACTTGATCCAACCAACTACTACACCAAATCATGTATATGTCAAATACAAATAATGTGAAAGAGATCTTTTTTAGTCACTGGGTGATAAGTTTATGTGCATGACATATAAATTAAATAAATGAAATGGTTACATCACATCAATGAAAGTTGACAATTATTTTTTATTTGATGATTGATATGTAAGAGGAGGTGAATTTTTATTAAAATATTAAAACTTTGATTTGAATAAAAAAACAATAAAGAAAATAGTTAATGATTATGACAAGTTGTGTATATGTGTAAAAAAATCAATCAATTATAATATATTATATATATTTATGTGTGAAAGTGAGTTATTATGAAAACAATTAATCAATAATAATATTTTTTATTTAACTTGTGATATGAATTATTTTCAAATTTCTAACTAGATATTAAATTATATCTAAATTTATATTTATGCATAAAAATTTAAAAATCATTTAAAAATTTATGTTTTTCAACATGTTAAACATAATTATTGTAGTGAACATTGTATGGATAAAACATGTTTGCCCACCTCTCTCATTTAACTTGTCTTTTTTTTTTAATGATTTGATATAGAAAATTAAAAATATGGTAATCAAATAATGAATGGAAAGTACATAAATTTGATTCATTAGTAAGAGGAGGTGATTATATTTCTCACAGAATTCATTTTCCTTCCTAATATATGATATGTACTATTAAATTAAGTTAGATGTGATGTCAACCCCTCTTGATAGATGCCACATACTATTATATAACATATACTATGTCTTATATAATATTATATAACACATACTATGTCTTATATAATAATATATAACACATACTGTGTGTTATATATTATTATATAACACATACTACGTGTTATATAATAATATATAACACATAGTACTATGTGTTATATAATATTATATAACACATAAAGTGAGTGAACACATTTATAAGAGTCTTGTATGTTTAAAAATTCATGTTTTTCAACATGTTAAACATAATTATTGTAGTGAACATTGTATGGATAAAACATGCTTGCCCACCTCTCTCATTTAACTTGTTTTTTTTTTTAATGATTTGATATAGAAAATTAAAAATATGGTAATCAAATAATGAATGGAAAGTACATAAATTTGATTCATTAGTAAGAGGAGGTGATTATATTTCTCATAGAATTCATTTTCCTTCCTAATATATGATATGTACTATTAAATTAAGTTAGATGTGATGTCAACCCCTCTTGATAAATGCCACATACTATTATATAACATATACTATGTCTTATATAATATTATATAACACATACTATGTGTTATATAATAATATATAACACATAATATGTGTTATATATTATTATATAACACATACTATGTGTTATATATTATTATATAACACATACTACGTGTTATATAATAATATATAACACATAGTACTATGTGTTATATAATATTATATAACACATAAAGTGAGTGAACACATTTATAAGAGTCTTGTATGTTGGAATATTTCTAAATAATAAATGGTTTATTATTAGTAGTAGTAGTAGTGATTAAGGTTTATCAGAATAAAAAGTAGACATACATAAATCACATAGAACTCCAATACTTGAGGAGAGTGTTTCGAGGGGCTTTGTTATACACATAAATTAGTTATACACATGAATGAATGGAGGAGGGGTTGGATCTTATACAACCAATATTGTTCCTATGGAATATTCTTGGTGTTTAACAATGTATTAACTTAGTTTTTGACTAATTAATTTTAATTTTAATTTCTTTTATTTTGACTTGGTTATAATTTTGTTTAAAATATTTTAAAATTTTAATGTTTTTATTTTTATTTTTATTTTTAAAAATAGTCACAAATATATAAACATAAAAATAATGAAAAATAGTTTTTTAATGCAAGTTGTTATCATTATTTGAAAGATTTATATTAACAATTATTTTCATCAAAATTAGTTTACTTGAAGGTTTTTATTTTTATTTTTATTATCTCAATGTATATTTAATACATAAATTTAGAATTACTTTCATGATTTAATATCATATCTTATTAAACAAATTGATGTAAAAATTAATCAAATATAATTTAGAATTGTTTTCATGATTTATTATTCATGATATTATCACTATATAAAATTGAACTAATAATCATTTCGTTATACTTAATTATAACAATTTTTATTTTATCAAAACTTATGAAAAAATTAGTAAATTATTTAAGGATTAATTTTAAAAAATACGATTTAATTCAAAAAATCAATTTAAAATATTAATCAAATGAGGAAATAATAGATTCAATCATTTAATCAAGTTTGTAAACATTAAAATATTAATCAAATGAGGAAATAACAGATTCAATCATTTAATCAAGTTTGTAAACATGTTGTTAATTGGGTTTAGCTATTGGAAGGAATGATTGTTATCCTCCCCAAGATTCAATTCTAGTAAGTGACATGTTGATCTCATAACTAGTATATTATATTCTTTCACAACAAAAAAATCACCTTGAAAAATGGTTAAATATTATATAATAACATTAAATGAATATAACTTTTTACACTCACAGTCAAATTCAAATTATATGATTTCATATAACTAAAGTTAAACATTATATGACATCTCAAATTTAAATGAGTGACACATCTCAAATTTAATTCTCAAATTTAAATGAGCGCATCTGAGATTTAATTTAAAAATAATGAAATCATGGATGATATTAATAATTAACATATACAATACATTTTATAAATCAAACATCAACATCAACATGATATGAAAGACATAATATACATGAACAACAATATCAAAATCAATTTATATGTTATATATACAGCTCAAATATTTCAAATATGACATCTCACATAAATAGAGAAATCATTAGTAATATAAATCATTAACATACACATAATAAACATTATAAATAAAACAACACCAATAAACTTGTGATATGAATTATTTTCAAATATAAATCATTAACATATACATAATAAACATTATAAATAAAACAACACCAATAAACTTGTGATATGAATTATTTTCAAATTTCTAACTAGATATTAAATGATATCTAAATTTATATTTATGCATAAAAATTTAAAAATCATTTAAAAATTCGTGTTTCTCA
>SNQJ01S0238849.1:0-13649 GCA_010110895.2 Picea sitchensis
GTGTCAGAGCTTCGATCACATATACACGGATTGTGATACATAATTTTCAAGACAAACTTATTAAAGTTGTTGAATTTAAAATGGTTACATTCATATGTATTGCTTATAAAATTAATTTAGGAATGTTTTTTAAAAGAAATAAAATTTTAAAGTAAATTATGTAATTTCTTTTCATTTTAATAGTTTAAATTTGATTTTAGTGGACGTTAATTTATATATATATATATAAAATAAGAAAAAAATTACAATATTATTTAAGTATTATTTAAGGTTATTGGTCTAGTTTTTATGGATATATTTTCAAGATTTTAATATGTAAATGTTTCATTCTGTGTAAACAAAATATGACCACCTATAATATCCATTTTGGTGGTCCATAAAGAAACACACTTCCAAATTATGTTTCCTCTCAATTCACGACTCAAATGTTGTTTCATCCTAAATAGTATATATAAGGTCAATAGTGTGATTTATGGGATCATGTACTTTCAAATAGCATTTAACCTTTAATCCCATACATGAAATCAATACAATCTCGTATTATTTTTTAACCTCTTATTCAAAAGAAATAAATATACCTCAGTACATTATTAACACACACACACACACACACACACACACACACATATATATTTGTAAACTATAAAACTTTCTTAATTATAATGAAATATACTTAAAATCCATATTATCAATAAATATATTTATTGAAATGATAAAAACTAACAAACAAATAGTTACTCCGTACATTGGGTGACGACAGGTGGGGCTTGGGCCTCCCACATGGAGAGCTCGGTTGTCACCTCGTGCATTAATAGCCTGCCACAAACAACAACTTTTCGAAGGGGTAGGAAGGTACAGAGTAGATGGGGGTTGGGAAGAACTGCACCACCCTCCCTCCCTTAACCATAATGAAGAACTTAGTAGGCAGGACGAGCGGATAAGACATGAAAAATGGGAAACTTCAGGAGGAAGATTGGAGCATATGGAATCTTGATTTTTCCAGGGATGATAGTACATAGAGGTTACTTCAGCTGAGGAAAACACTTGCAGTGATGAATGAAATGACAATTATGGTAATGGGTGGGGTTGGGGGTTATTTATAGACTATGAAGGTCCGCAAGACATCTCTTTCAGGGAATAACTCAATCTTTCATGCTTTGGTATGGTGTCTGATAGAGAAACATAGTGAGGGGTTAGTTTTTCAGGGGTCGATCCTTAGTCTTTGGTTGTGGACACTCCCTCCTTAGGGAAGCTTGGAAACAATCCTGTTGGTATTGGTAAAGGAGAAGGGGAATCAAGAAGAGGGAGGTGGTAAGAGGGACGTTTATCTAGAGGCCAAGGTGTAGACTTCAAATTAGTGGGGGGTATCCACAATTCCTCACCTTGTTAACGTGAGACATAGAGAGGAAATCCTTTTAGGTGCAGGGTCTGAGACAATGCTGGAAATGGGTAACCAAAAGATCGTCGACTAGCTTGAGTCAAGAAAGAGAGGATCCAAAAGCAAGGGAGATCAAACACAAGGGGATCAAAGGAGGAATTGAACCAGGTCGGGGGGCATCGGTGCAGAGCAGAGAGCCAAACAAGCCAAGAATATTTACTTATGAAGAATACCTCCAACGAATCAACAAAAAATGGAGGAGTTGTAGGACATAGCAAGGTCAAGGAATAAACAAACCCTGAAAGGCATAATAAAAAAAAGAGTTTTAGGAGTGGGTAAGGGATACTGGGTATACTATATCTCGAGACACCAAGGTATTTCATGCGATGGAGTTTTATTGGTTCACAAAAACATTGGTGGCCCTGTTGATGGAGGATAAGGATGATAAACAGTCAAAGAGTCTAGATCAAATCAGATGGTTGGAGGAAAAGTTCACATAACTCTTTGCAGAGTTTGTTTCAGCATAAGCTTCAGGGTGATAGAGTGGAATGCTAAAAAGGATGAGAACATGGTTGATGTCACCAAATCCCTTGATTATGAGGAAACTGGTTTTATTCTAATTATCGTTGACGAAGGAAAGGACTTGGGAAAAGAAAATTAGTAGGAAACCCAGAAAAAAGTGGAACCTCCCAGGCCTCCGTAGAACTAAAACCGTTGGTAGCGATAGTAGCCCACGTTTTTCTAGTATTTTTCCCATAGGGGCTTCACTCAATGAAATTGTGACATAGAAAATTTGTTCGTGGGATAATAAAGAATACCCCTAATTTCACTAAATATTGAAAAAAAACCTAAAATCCTTTTGTTGAACCTCGTCCCAATACATATGTACAATTTAAAAACCCTCTATTTTTACGAGATATCTTAGGTATCCATTTTTTTCATGGCATTTTTAATACCCGTTTTATTTCACTACCACATATTCAAAAAACTTCGACGAACTATTTCTGATGGTACTGAAAAAAATGGTCATATTGTCGAAAAATACAAGATAAATATTTCAAATTTTTAATTTTTTTGCAATCTTGCCCGAATTCGTCGGACTTGAGACAGAAACGGACGTTCGCCACACTTACGACATGTAGGACAAGGTGTATTTATTGCGAAAAACCTTTATATTCATTTCAATACATATGATACTACTGCTAACCATTGTTCTCTTCAAATGATCACCCATTGTTTGACAAAGTCAACATTGACTTGGTCAACTGTCGTCGAAATTCAGATGGACAAAAAATTACAAATATGTTGCATTTTAGAGATGTTGCGACAATTTTTCTATAACAACGATGATTTAGAAAGGGTATAAGGTGTTCTTGTGAAGCGAAAAATAGATTTATTTTTATATGGCAATTGCATTAGAAAAGTATAATAAATATTCTATTACACCTCTCAATTTTATAAGATAATCATCACTGTATTTTTGTGGGGAAGAATGTTAGAAAATATTAGAGGTGGGAAAAAAGTAAAGAGGGTGAAAAGGGTGACGGTAAATGTTATTGGACTTGCAAAAGATTCTATACTGCATGTCCTGTAAGAATTTTAATAGCAACAACTAAAAGACATTGTAGGAGATATGGGCACATTGACGAGGGTCGAATGAATATCGTCCCGTGGTAATTAGATATATATTCATTATCTGTCTTTATATTGATTGTATTTATAACATTTTATATTGTTTTAATATTTTGTATACACACTAATTTTTCATGTTTTTTTGTAATTATAAAGTTAGAATTGCCCCCTAACTTTCTGCAGAATGCACCAAGTAGTAGTAGAAATGATGTTGTACAAGATGAGGAACATGAAGCGAATAATGAAGATCAAGTTAATGATCCCATGGAAGAAGATGAAAATAATAACATAGTTCAAGATGATGGGACAAATCAAATGATCCAAGACTTGTTCACTCAGTGGGATGAGGATGGGGACAATGATGGTATTTATGATGAATCTCTGATAGAAAAGGAAAATAAATGACTTTATAAAGGCTCAAGAGAAAATCTTATCTCCGCTACATTGCTTCTAGTGAACTTAAAGGTTATGAATCATTTGTCAAACACTTGTATGACACAGATCCTAAGGTATGTAATATGTTTCATCACATATACATAAAGGTTTATTTTTTTCTCTTTTTTTTAGTGTTAATTAATGTGTAAAATAAGAATGCAATATTTACAATTAATATTCTTTACATTAACTAGTTATTTTTTATGTTGTAGATTGTTAGGTGAATTTTTGTTACCATCGTCAAATATTTTACCTCGCACATATCAAGATTTACATTCCATTATGAAAGGCATTGGAATGGAGTATGAAACTATAGATGCATGTCCTAATGATCATATTATATATTATGGACAACATGCATCGAAAACATAATGTTCGCAATGTCATATCAGTAGATATTGAACCAATCAAGTAACAAAAAGGGTGCTCGAAAGGTTCTTTGTCATATTCCCATAATTCCATGTTTGTAGCTATTTTTCAAGTGTGAAAGCATAGCATAGTTTATGGATTACCATGCATGGAACAAAAGTGGAGATGGTGTTCTTCGAATGCATGCATATGGTTATGCATTTAGGGAAATTGAGGAAAAATGGGAAAAATTTAAAGATGAACCTCGTAATGTTAGACTTTCATTAGAAACCGATGATGTTAATCCATTCAAAGAGCTTAGGTCTATTTACTCAATGTAGCCTATTTTTGTTATCAACAATAACATTCCTCCTTGGATGTCAATAAAGAGGGAGCACATAATGTTTTTTTTGTAAGTGAGTGTATGGATCTATATTATTGAAGATAATATGATACAAAAGGTGGGCCTCTTGGTCTACCTAGAAGGAAACCAGGCCAGGGGGTCCCTAGTCGCGCAAGTTGTAATTAGCGAGGGATGGTTTTGGTCTTCCACCAAGGGAAACCAGACTAGACCTTCCAAGTTCAGTTGGAAAAAGAACATATATATAAAGGAAGAGACTAAAAACATCCTCCTAAACTAGAGGGAGAAAGATATCTGCACTAACCTGACTAGGCCTGGCATGATTGCCTATAGACTGCCAATTCATTAATCCAAAACGATGAAGTGTTTCTGCACCTCGGGGTGCTCCTTCCCACCATCCGCCTGGCTCTTGTTACCTTCCTTCTGTGAGGTTGTGTGAGTCTTCTTGATTTGAGCTGGTGCACCGTGTCCATCGGCGGGCGTGATGTCCATGTGATGTAAATAATGTAGGTAGAGGTGGAACTGGGCACCCAAACACTCCATCTTGCTTTTATGGTCTTTATCCACCTCTACTAACAGTTTGGTAATAGTTTCCAGACTGTTGAGGCGACGCAGGATCTCGTCCAAAATTATCTTGTTTTCCTTGTTCTCCTCCTGCCTGGCTTCTTCACTCTCCGAAATTTCTTTGTTGATCATCATCTTAGTTATCCACGCCATATCCACCATTTTGTGGAAGCGGTTTTCCATGGGTTGTGTGGCCCCTGGATCAATTATCCAGTCCACTTTATTTACCAATGCATCCCACACTTTACCTTTTCACTTGTTCTTTAATTCCTTCTCCCACCGGGTGATGGTTTCCTTCTCCTTCGACGCAACCCGATATTGGAAGGTTCCCTTCGCATCTTTCGCGGCCTGTGCCATTCTTGTTTTCTATCTCAGACTGTTCGGGACTTCCTTCCCAGGGGGGTTCCTTTTCCTGTGCATTTTCTTTAGATGCGCCATCTTGTTCTGTGTGCCGCAACTCATGTGTTGTTTACTCAACTTGTGCCTTACTTCCCAGGTATTCTTCCTGTCCCTCCCCTAGATTCTATGAAAATCCTTGCTGTTGCGTTCCTTCTGATTGCAACTATTGCTGTTGTCCCTATTCTTATTGCCCTTTCCCCACTGCGAGCCTGTCCTTTCAAACTTGGTTTGCTTGCGGTGATGTGCGCTTCCATCAATTTTCCTGTTAAGGCTCGAATGGTCATGATGGGTCATCCTTTGTCTCTATGCGGTTACTTCCCTTTCTCACGTGTGATCCGGTTGTGATCCTCTTCGTACCTGTACCTATCCTGGGGGGTCTATCCAGGTTATCATCTTCCCCACATGCCTTACATCATTCATTGCATGTGACTTGTTTCCTGTCCTTTCACTCGTGCTTTCCCCATGCCTCTTACTGGCAGACTAGCCTTGCTTTCGTTCGTCTGTCTACTACTTATTATAATCTTGCATGATGATTAGTGTATGAGTATTGGGCCATCCTATACTTCCTGGGGCCTGCATGCCTTCCGTGGGGCCTTGCGATATCCTCCTCGATGTGACCCTCCATGCTTAACCTGTCTTCACAATCTTTTTCCGCAAGGTGGTTGCAGTCTTTTCTAAGTTTCCCATCTGGAATGTTGATCTAGGTGTCATCTAGTTATGGGTTGTCCTTTCTGACCCCCTCGTTGGTGAGCCTGTCCGCTAGTGCATTTGCTGACCTGCGCACCCAACACAACTCCATAGTGTTCAGAGTTCTCATATGTTCCTGGATTTTCTGTAGGGAGTGTGCAAGGCTCCAATGGTGTTGAACCTTGCCCACTCTGGTGCCATTTTGGAGTATTTTCGTCATGTTGATGACCAGGGTGGAGTCACCTTCCACGATGGTATTTTTCATCCTTTCACGACTTAGGATTTTGAGGCCAAGTTCCAGGGCTCCAAATTCCGCCGCGTTGTTGGTTGAGTTTCCCATGCTCCCAATGTACAGTCAAATGATGTTGTCTCCATTGTCTCTGATCATGCCTCCTTCCCCTGCCACTGCTGGGTTTCCTTTTGTCTCCCCATCAAATTTTAGTTTGAGGAACCCTGATGGATGGGGAGTCTAGTTGCGGGCTCCTATCTGGAGTTGCGGGTTGTGCTCTATTGTTAGGGTGTTGCGCCAATTTTTCAGTTGGAAAAGGTCTAGGATCCGGGAGTCTTGGTCTATGAGTTGTGCTTTCTCCATATTGCAGTTGCGGCTCTGCATCGTTTCTCTTATTTGAGAGACTATTGTCTCCTTTATCCTATTTGCTGGTATGCTTTCATTCCTGAAGATGCGACTATTCCGTTCTTTCCAGATTGCCCATATGATCATCCCCGACATTAGAGTCCTGTAGAGGTTCACCACTTCATTTTCACTGTAGTCCTCTTTCCAGTTGTTGATGGTTGCGCTGATGTTCCCCCAGATCTTATTGGATTGGTAGAAGATGCCTGCCGCCCAGTCCCATATCTCTGTTATATAAATGCATTCGTTGAGGAGGTGGTTAGTTGCTTCCTCCTTGTCTAGACAAAGATGGCAGCGGGAGGGCCCTATGAAACCCCTTTTCATGAAGTTCTCCCAAGTTAGAAATCGATTGTGTAAAAAAATCCATTTGAACATTTTGATTTTTGGCCATTGGGGGCTTTCCCAGATTTTTCCCCACTAATGCTCCAGAGTTTCTTGGTCCTGACCCGCGATGTAATACCGTGCTTCTTTTAAGTTGAATTCACCCCCATTTGTCTTGCCCCATCTAAATTGGTCCTCTTCTTCAGAAACCCCAATTTTCCTTTTTCCCAATTCCTCCTCCACCTCTTTTGTGATTGTTTCAGTCCGAGCTCTATTTTGTGGCTTAATTTTTTCCCAGATCCGCCTTCCCTTTGCTTCCAGTAATGATAAATTTTTGTTTTGCCTTGCCCAATCATTTCTTGTTGAAGTTCCTCTCTGTTCAGATTTTCAATTCTGGGTTCCTGTTGCCATGCGTCCTCCCAAAACCTTGTTGTTCTACCATTTTTTACTTCCCAAAAGCTGTGTTTCTGGATCCAATGCTTGTTTCTCTAGGCAAGATTCCATATGGCTGGTCCCTCCCTTGTGCCCATGAACCAAATTCGGTCCTGGTCTCTTATGTTTGGGGCATACTTGGCCTTCCATAGGTTTGTCCACGGTACCAAATTGTCTTTTACCCATCTCCCACAGAGCTTTGCCTCGTAGGATTCGTTGGTTACTTGTGGGTTTTATAACCCCAGGCCACCTTAGATTTTTGGGCTGCATACCTTATCCCAGGCCACCAGGTCCCATTTCTTTTTATGTTTTGCGTCGCGCCATAGGAAGTCTCACTGGATGGATCTTATCTTTTGTAGTATTCCGTTGGGGGCTGAGATCAATGACATCATATACGCCGGGATTGCTTGAAGAACTGTTTTGGTGAGGATAAGCCTTCCATCTAGGTTTAGGGCTCTATATGTCCAGTTTTTGACCCTCTCCTGCAATTTTTTGATAATTACTTCCCACGTGGCCTTGGTGCATGCTCTGTCCATCAGGGGGATTCCCAAGTATTCCGTTGGGAGCGTTTTTCGTTCAAACCCCATAATGTTGGCTAGGTTACACTGAATTGCTAGATTAGTGTTGAAGAAACATATCATGGATTTGGAGTGGTTGATTTCTACCCCCGAGGCTTCCTCGAAGTATTCTAAAATTCGTTTAAAAACCTTTGCTTCCTTTACCGTGGGTGTGCCATGGAGTAGGGTATCATCAACAAATTTTTGGTGTGTGGAGGTTGGAAAATTTTCATAAGGTTTTATACCTTTTATTTCCCCAGCTGCAGTTGCACTTTTAATACTTCTGCTTAGTCCTTCCATCATTAGAATGAATAGAAAGGGGGACAACAACTCCCTTGTCTTATGCCTCTGGGTGGACATAAAGGTTTTTCTAGGGCTCCATTGATTAGTAGCGAGTAGCTTGTCGTTGAGACTAGAGTGACTATCCAGTTGATCTAGTGCTGGTCGAACCCGAAAGAATATAGAGTCTTAGCCATGTAGTGCCAGCTTATTTTGTTGTAAGCCTTCGCCAGATGAAGTTGGATTATCATCCCCCCTCTCCTTTGGCTTTTCAGCATGTGAATGATCTTATGGGCTTAGATGATATTGACCAGGATTTGTCTGCCTTCCACAAAACCTACCTGTTCCTGTGAAATCAGTGTGGGAAGTAGTGGCTTCAGTCTAAGGGAGAACATAATGTTGACAATGATTGTTCCAGGTATTTTTTTACATTAATTTTTCAAATGTAACATTTTCATTTGTTTCATTTTTTGCATAACATCTTTTATTTAATTATTTACTTATATATACATATCATGGTAGTAATTATGTGTAATTTCAAACAATTAGCTAAGTACCAAGTTAAAGATATGAATGTATATATCAAGCATCTTATCGATGATCTACTAAAGTTATGGGCCAACATCGCTATGTATGACATCTGTAAACCAATTGGGGAGAATGAATTTCAATTTTGTGGAATACTTGTATGGACAATTCATGATGCCCTAGGACTAACATATTTTTGTGGTATGTAACATTTTATTGTACTTTAATACTATACAATTATTTAAATATACCATGCATGTTTTTTTAAATAATCCCATCATATATTTGACATTAATCCATCTGTTGCAGGTCTTCAAACAAAGGGTAAATTTGCATGTCCACTTTGTGGTCCTAAGATGAAGTATCGTCATCCAAAAAGTTTAGGAAAGATGGTGTTTGATGAGTATAGACACTTCCTCCCTAAGAACCATATGTATCGTACTACTGAAAAACATCTTTTCAATGGGAAAAAAGAGACTGGATTAAAACCATGAAGAATGACACCTCACTTATGGAGGTTGGAATATAACATAAATCGTCAAGGTACACAATTGCTTTATGATTTGATAATTATTGTTGTGATTTCTTTTATGCTTCATCTTGAAGGCCACCATTGTGAAGGTATTAATAATGGGCTTCCACGATGAATGAAATGTTATCCCACTCAATTCATGAGGTTGCCCTATTGTGAGGAGCTAACAATTTCTCATTTTTTTTGATACAATGCATATCGGGAAGAATGTGACAGAAACGTTATGATGAATCATAGATGGTAGGAGGGATAAAGAAAAAATTGTCAAAATTTGTATTGACATTCAGGAAGCTAATCATGCAATGCAAAGTGTGATATGATCAAATAGTGATGGAGACCGAAATAACCTTCCATGGTTATTAACAAAGCAACAAAGTAATGATGTACAAGAGGTCATTCAAAGAATTGAATTTCCCACATATTTTTCTTCAAACATAAATAATATCTTAATGAAGAAAGGTGAATTTGGTGGGGTAAAAACACATGATTGACATACCTTCATTAAGGTAATAATTTTGGTATACATATTTATATATTGGCCATATACATCTTTTAAGATTTTCATTTTTTTTTCTACTTTGGAAACAAATAACAATTCATTTTTATTGTTACAGTATGTTCTACCTCTATCTCTCCCAAGCGACTTTGACAACAATGTCAAACAAGTTATATATGATCTTGGAAAACACATGAGGTAAGTAGATGTGATTTATATGCAAACTGTTTTTTCAATTTGTTGTTGTGCTTAATGACATATGTTTTACTTATAATGTAATATATATTATGTTTTGTTGAAACATGTTATTTTCTTGCATCATGATCTGTAGATGGTTTTCATTGAAATAAATTCATCAAGATGATATAAAGTATTGGAAGATATAAATTCATAGGCTAATGTGTGAAATGAAAAAGTATCTACCTCCAACATTTTTCTGTAACATCCCGCTCTTGTGCGCACTGAGAAAACTTATTCTTTGAGGACACTTGCTTGCAAGTGATCCAGATTATTATACTATTGGGCGTTTGATTATGATTATGAGGCATTATGGATATGATGGCATGTTATTTTGTTGTATTGACATAGACAGGTGCTATTGACTTGGTTCTCCTAAGTGTGCATGACTTTGGACCTCGAGGATGTAGAGGCATCGATGAAACCCCTTGGACTCCAGATTGAGTTAGGGAGTGGACTATTGGGGTTTGATTGTTGTAGATATGAAATGTGTACATATGATTAGATGTTATGATGATTGATTATTTTGCTGACATGATTCGTTGAAGATGCAGGTTGATGATAGCTTGCCAACCAGACTCACACGTGGAGTAGAGGGGTCACGCACGACAACCAAAGACTTTGAGGGAGAGGTGTGGACAACAACCCTACCACAACCTACTAGCACTCCCTCCGTGGCTCAAACTGTAGGTTAATGATTACCTAGTCCGAGAAGACCCATGATGTCGTGAGGGAAGACTGCGACAGTCGCCCACGATGATTCTAAGGGGTGCGCAATAAGTCAGGGGAATTATTCCTTAGAGGCCCTTAGTCTTCCACAAGATCACCTAGCGGAGTATTGACTCCAGGGGTTTTGATGTCGACCAAGTTATTCAAGAGGCGAGTGGTACCCTTGGAGCACGTAGTGCGTCCTGAAGGGCACGTCGCGTAAGGAAAATGGAAAGAGGCGGGTGGCACCCTTGAAGCACGTAGTGCATCCTGAAGGGCACATCGCGCAAGGAAAACAAAAAAGGGTGAGTGGTACCCTTGGAGCACCTAGTGCATCCTAAAGGGCACGTCACGATTTCAATGGGTAAGTGAATAAACCTAGTAGGCCTTAAAATGAATGACGTGATAAGTAAGATTTAAAAACAATTTTCCTAATAAAAATGTCGCCCAGCCTAGGAGATTAAAATCTATATCTAAGTGATATGAGTGGTAAAATAATAATAATAATAATCATAATTAAACATGTGATGAGAAGGGGGTAAGAAATTCAATTAATTTATTAAAATCAAATTACTTTAGGGGATTAAAATTTTAAACAAGGAAATGATTGTTTTTCTACATATGCTAATTAAATTTTATTAGTTAAAAAGAGAAAGAGGTGGTTTTTCTACACTTGCTAATTTGAGTTTTAGATAAATAGGGAAAAGAGGGAAACTTAAAAGAAATAGGAACCTAATGGAAAAAGGGGAAACATAAAGAAAAAAAGAAATGTAAGGAAAAAGCTGAATGACTAACTTAGTAAGAAATCTTTCCTTTAAGAACTTTCTAATTATGAACTCAACTAGGAATTTAGTAAGGGTGTAAGTCATTTAAATTGTGTAAGGGAATATGGGGACACCAATGAGTGATTTTAGGAATAATTTTAGGTGGGTGAGGGTGTTAAGAACCAAAGACTGAATACAAAAGCACCACAATAGATATACAAGAACAATATGCAAAATCTCCTTTATTACCATCAAATCCTTGAGGTAGGGAAACACCATACAATGGATCCTATTATGGAAGGGATCATCTCCTGTTCACTTGCCTCTTCGAGGGGGCTTCCTCCTAATGAGCTTCAGCTCCAAATACAATATTTCTCTTCATGTTTCATTACATTGCTTGAACCCCTTTATATAGTGCTACCATCAACTAAGAACATTCTAGAGGAGGAATCTTTTAGAAGTAGAACCTTCTAAGAAGTCCTCTTACATTTATTATATCTAACTACCATAGTGAGCCTTATTTAATAATATAGTGGACCTAGTCCACCTTACATTGAATGGTCTCCACTATCATCACTATGGGCCCTCTGGGCACCTCCACTACCTCTCTAGCTACCTTACATTCATCACTATGGGCCCTCTAGGCCCCTCCACTACCTCTCTAGATACCTTACATTCCACCCCCCTTATGAAAGCGTTGTTCTCAACGCTTGATGTACAACCATATACCAGGGTCCCATGGATAATTGTGGACCATAATGCTGAAGAAGACTGAAGAACCAAAGTCCCATGTAGAAAGGAAAACCATCATGCTGAAGTAGTCCAACTACCATTGTAAACTAGGGTCACATGTCCAAGTGCTCAGATGAACTCCACACGGAAGATATCGACACCCAATAACCAACTGAAAATGATGCTCCCAATACTGACACCTATCATGTGGATCCAAATAAGAATATTCATCCACATAGGGGAGAGGATCAAAGATAAATCTGGAAGAAACAATACCATTGTAAAATATGCAGACTGAACGCTGGTAACTAGCTTCTGATGTGGGACATTGATGTTCTCTACATAAAGTGGAGTAGAGTCATCAAATAAAATATGGAAGTGGTTGTCATCCCAGAAATGACAACTATCCATATACCAATCATCACAATCGGCCTCAAAATCATATCAAACATATATTTCTTGATTATATTCATCCCTGAGGCCCTCCATAAGAAATCTCTCTTGCATGTTATTCAATGAATCTTGAATACTACAAAAACTATCATTGAGGCCGTTTGTGAGGCTGTCTGTGAGACCATGTACAAATGCATCAAATCTGTCATCCAATGTGTGAAACAATTGGGCTTTCAATGATTCAATAATTTCTTTCAGGTTTTGAGAAGAAATATCCATCTAAGCACCCTATGAAATCTTCATTCCCTCAACCGTCATGAAAAAAAACAAAAAATAGACCCAATAAGTTATGGTAGAAAATCACGGTTTTTTCTGGAAAAACCCTAAAAAACTGTTGAAGTTAAAATGCTCATAACTTCACTTCCCGGACTCCGTTTTGGATGATTTTTTTTTTGAAATTGGGTGACATTGTGAGAGGAACTCAGATTTGTAATTTATTTGGGCAAATTCGGCCTCCAACTTGTACATAAATAAAAACAAATCGCGCCACCGTCCACGGAAAAAACCCTAAAAATTTACAGATTTTAAAACTTCAATATCTTGAACTTCCGGACTCCGTTTCGGACGATTTGTTTTTTCAACTTGGGTGTTTTTATGAGAGGAAATCAGATATACAACCCTTTTCAGCAAAGTTTGCAGAGAAATATACCAAAAATTTCTGGAATGTCGCGACGCTCTTTTTTCTTCTCTGAAAAAAAAATCTGCAAAAATAAAAAATATTTGTCCACAATGTTTGCCAAGGAAAGTGCTCTGATACCACTTGTTAAGAACCAAAGATTGAATACAAAGCACCAAAATAGATATACAAGAAAAATATGCAAAATCGTCTTTATTACCATCAAACCCTTGAGGTAGGGCAACACCATACAATGGATCCTATTATGGAAGGGATCCTCTACTGTTTACTTGCCTCTTCGAGGGGTCTTCCTCCTAATGAGCTTCAGTTCCAAATACAATACTTTTCTTCATATTTCATTACATTGCTTGAACCCCTTTATATAGTGCTACCATCAACTAAGAACATTCTAGAGGAGGAATCTTCTAGAAGTAGAACCTTCTAAGAAGTCCTCTTACACTTATTATATCTAACTACCATAGTGGGCCTTATTTAATAATATAGTGGAATTAGTCCACCTTACATTGAATGGTCTCCACTATCATCACTATGGGCCCTC
>SNQJ01S0238851.1:0-13649 GCA_010110895.2 Picea sitchensis
GCTCCCCAATATGTCTCTCTTGCAAATCTCTCTTCTACAAATTTTGGCAAAATAATGAAATAGTGAATAGCTTCTTACTATTTAAAGGAATTTATGAAAATAGATTTTCGTAAAATAAATTCCAACTCATTTTTTAATTGTAAAAAAAAATGTCACGCTTTTTTGTTTTTTAAGTTTTTCGAAACATCAGTGTGTTTATTAATATAACACACCAGTGCGCTTGTTTATACAAAGCACCGGTGCGCTAAATATTTTTGGAGCACCGACATCATATAATTTTTATTTATTTATTTGAAATCTTGAGAATCGGTGCGGTTAGTAATTAAACGTCTCGGTGCTTTATATTGTTATAGACACACTAGTGTGTTTTATTTAAATAAGCGCACCGTTATGCTTTAAATTTATCTAATTTTTTATTTGCACACAAAATAGTATATTCATCTTTAATTAGCTTTTAGGATGCATCCACATGACTTGCAATACTTCATAGTATACATTTTCTGCTTAAAGTCATCTTATTCTTAAAAACTTATTGTTGAGTTTGCTCAAATGCAGGGAGAAAAAATTATAATATGAAATGGCCAATTCTTCAAATTCCATCCCATTCCATATTGCTCAAAGTCCATCACGGAGTTCCCCCTTTCCATCTCCAGTAAGTTCATATTTTATTTATATTTCGATTATCTAATTGAATTTATTTTTTTATCCATGTCAATCGAAATAAAAATGTATGCAAATTTGCAAGATCCTGATTCAGAATCGAGTTCAGATGCAGAAAATACTCCACCGGTTCAAAAATGTCAGAAGCTCTTATTAGGAGCAACATACCGCAAGCAGTTGATAGATAAAAATGGACAGCCGCTTTACCCTGCCAATTGTAACATGCCATTTTCCAGCCGCAGTCCTGGGTCAGTGATGGTAATAATTGTTTGGTATAATGTAATTTGAACAAACCAATTTCCTTGTGCTTACTAATATCATTGATGTATTAATGTTCAATATTTTTTAAATTAGGATTATGATAATGAACGACCTACCTATCATCTTCCGTTGCACCCCACTACAATGTCAAATCAAGAGAAGGCTGAAAAAAGAGCACAACTCAGAGAGGAAACATACCAAGAATGGTTGAATCAACCACCTATTCAATTCCCACTACGTCCAGATTCACTAATTAGGAATGACTATAGCAATAATAGTTCTTCACAAGTTGGGAATGTAGTCAATCAAATAGAGGTTGGTATGGATTATTATTTATGGGATACGACTGCCATGAAGATAATGTTGTTATATGCATTCTAGAATGATGAGCTAGGGGATGATGCCCATATCATTGATACCTTTTTCAAAAGCCTGAAATATGCTTCCACCACCCCTCTCTTTGGACCTAGCCGGTCAAAGTCTACCCAGTTAGGGATAACAATGTTATTGTACAACTTGAAAGCAAAGTTTGGCAAGTCAAATGCATGTTTCTCGACAATATTGAGGTAATTGATCATCAAGTCCCTTGTATTTTGAGAAATTTTGTCACACAATCAACATTAAAAATGGTCGATTTTATGAATGTTAAATGACATTGTACATTTCTATTGCTCACTAACTGCAGGTTATTCAAATATAAGGTTCTTCCAAGTGATAATGTCTTGCTTGGTAGCTAACAAGAGGCAAAGCAAATGTTGAATATGTTGGGTGTTGAGTACATATCATATCATGCATGTCTGAATAATTGTATTCTATATAGATGAGAATATGCAGACAAAGAGATATGTATGAAATTTGGGCATGAGAGGGACCATATATCAAATAAAAAGAGTAAATTACATGGTCCTCCTCATGAGATATTGAGGAAAATGCCTATAATCCCAAGGATTCAAAAGCTCTTTTGTTGTAAATAATTAGCTATGTTGTAGGGATGGCATGCCTCGCACAGAAGTGAGTCGAGAGTTATGTGAATCCCAACATATTCAATAGCCATGAAGCATATAGAGGATACATGGACCTAAAAATTCAAGGATGAAGTACGGAATCTACGACTCAGAATAGCCATGGATGGCATCAACCCATATTCCCTCCAAAATGCCAACTATTATGTTTGGCTTGTAGTAGTGATCAATAAAAATACCCCCCCATGGTTGTCCGTAAAGAATGAACATCTTATGTTGGCTCTTATAGTCCCTGGTAGAAGACAAGTGAGGAATATGGATGTCTACCTAAAACCATTGGTAGATGAATTGAAGGAATTATGGGAAGGGATACATATATACGATGTATCAAGACCCATTGAAACATAGAGGAGTCTTATGTTGTATGGAATATGTGCTTACACCACACATGATTATCTAGGCTTAGGAGTTTGCTTTGGTAAATTACATGTTTATTGATTTGTTTATAGACGTAACAATATTTTTTGGCATATTTAATTCAATGCGATTGTTTTGATCTTCAACACTAATGTGCTCTATATACATTAATAATTTTGTAGTTCTTATAACAAAAGGGTATCATGGATGTAAACGTTGTGGACCTTCTCTGAAGGCTAGGTGGTCTAAACACCTACGAAATCCAGTGTACGACTGATGTAGGGTATTCCTCCTAGAACAACACCTTTACGATAATTTGACATTTAGGCTCTATTTTTTTACGGCGGTGCGTTGGGTAATCATTAACGCATCGGTGCATAAGTTTACCAACACACCACATAAAATAATATATCTAATTTATTTTTTGTGTCGTTTAACATAATGCTCCTGTGCGTTAACGTTATTTCGACACACTGCGAAAAAATAGCTATATTATTTTAAGCGGTGCGTCGGTAAAATTACGCACTGGTGATCCAGATTTAGGAGCGGAACGAACTGATTAACAGACTGAATACAATAAGCACATAGATGTGAAGTATAAAACATATATCTAATGAACAATATCTTCTATTGAATAATGAAATAGGCTGAAATTGTAAAACTATAGAACTGAAACACTTGCTCGAATGGTGGTAGTTATCTGAGAAGATATGTGACTCCTACGCACATCCGTCTGAGAATAATGGATTACAATGAGACTCCAGAGGCCTTTTTGATATTAATCATGAATGCAAAAACCCTAGATATCCAAAAACCTAACCCTAGAAGGTGAAACGCCAAAAGTCATGTGGGTCCCTATGGGTATGTTGTTGTAAGGTGGTACCTCAACTTACCAAGGTCGTAACTTTTGCATACGACCTTTGTTTTAGGCGCGTGATAGCCCATTGGAAAGGTATTTCAGAGAACTACACATTCTTTCATCAAACTATGACTTTGTACATATTTTGAGTGTGGCGAGCAAAAAAAAAACGTTTAGGGCCCCAAAACGACCCTGTTAGTACATCAAGATGTGCTGACATGAAAACATACAAAATAAGCCAGTTGGATTAGGCGAGAGGCCACCAGTATCCACCTAGATAATTTGTGGGGCTTCAGACAGCCCCATAAGTGTAGAACCCAAAATTTGTTGAGGAACCTGTTGTCCCTATCAGATATGATGGTTTGTGGTATCCCAAAGTGGACCCACACTCGTTCGAAGAAGAGCTTGGCAGTATTTGCTGAAGTGATATCCTTCTTGCAGTGAGGATGGCCATCTTCTAAAACCAATCAACAACCAAAAATACACAGTCATTTCCTTGTTTGGTGGATGGCAAGCCAGACATGTAATCCATTGAGATGGATTCCCAAGGCTTCTCAGGAATAGGAAGAGGGGTGTATAATCCTTGCTTCTTGATGGCTGTATTGGAAATGGCACAGGAAGTGCAATATCTGATATACTTGCCGACGTCCTATCAAATTTTTGGCCAATAAAAATGTTTATGAAGAACGACCACAGTTTTCTCCACGCCAAAATGTCCTGCCACCCGACTGTAGTGGGCTTCCCAAATCATCTTTGCACACTCGCTTGTAGGAACACATAGATGGCCCAGGTAGCATAAGAGTCTGTACTAAATGTGAAAATTGGTGACAGTTGCGTCTGTACCCAAGATCTAATAAGTGGTGGTGAAGTTCGGATCTTGCTGATAAAGTTGGGGCCACTCAGATGCTTCATGTCCACAGGAATGGAGCACAATGGTGAGTGCAGCCACAGGAGGTCGATTGAGGCATTCAGTGAAACGGTTGGAGATACATGTCTTATATTTGATGTGGAGATGGAACTATTGCAGGTAGGTGGACCACTTATGATGGTGGTCATTCTACAATTTCCCCTGTGTCTGTATGAACTGCAGTGGCTTGTGATCAATGTGTATGATCGTCTCTTTTCTCATAATGTAATGTTTCCATTGACGACATGCTTGTACAATGGAATATATTTCCTTTTCATAGGTGGGGTATTTTCGAATAGTATCAGAGAGTGTCTCACTGTGGTATTTTATCGGATGCTCGTGCTAAGTGAGAAATGTTCTGATAGCATAATCAGATGCATCAGTCTTAATCTCGAACGATTATTGCAGATCGGGAAAGGAGAGTAATGGAGTTGAGCACGAGCGATGCTTTAGATCATCGAATGTCATTTCTTCTCCTTCACCCACACAAACTTGGCCCTACCACCACCCTTGGTCACCTAGCTAAGGTCCCATGCAATATGGGAGAATACCAACATGAACCGTCAGTAGAAGTTGGCTAGTCCCAAGAAGCTCTGAAGATATGTAAGTGTGGTCGGGGTTGGTCAATCACAAATGACTTGGATCTTGGTTGGATCATCATGTACCCCATGCTCATCAACAATGTATCCCAAGTATTGGACCATGGTCATGCCAAAATAACATAATTCCAAGTTGGGATATAGCTTGTGCTACCGCCGAGTGCTCCAAATCTGTTGAATGTGCAGCATTTGCTCCTCCCATGTTCTACTGAAGATGAGGATGTCATCCAAATATACCACCACAAAGGAGTTGGTGAAGGGTCTCAATACATCATCCATCAACCTCATGAAATTGGTTGGTGCATTTGTTAAGCCAAAGGGCATGACTATCCATTTGAAGAGACCTTCTTTAGATTTGAAGGTTGTCTTACATGCATCAGTTGATTCGATGGGAACCTAGTGGTAGCCATACTTTTGGTCAATCTTGTTGAATACATTTCCCCCCTTGAGTTGGTCAAGAAGGTCATCAATCCTGGGAATGGGGTATCGGTTCCTAACTGTGATTTTTTTTAAGGCTATGTAATCAATGTAGAGTTGCCATGTCCCATCCTTCTTCTGCACCAGTACAATAGGGCTTCCACAAGGGGAGGAATTGGGTTTGATGTGCCACTTTTGAAGCAACTCTTGGATTTGTCACATGATTTCGTCATTTTCCATCAGTGAGCGATGATAGACTAGTCCATTAGGTAGAGGTGCGTCGGGGGTCAGATCAATTGGATGCTTGACTTGGGAGTGTGTTGGTACCCCTGTAGGTGAGGAGAAGATGTCTATGTATTCTTCCACGATCCCGTACACTTGCTTCTGCTGCAAAGAGAGGATTTGTGTAGAGGCCATGGATGTGGCAACGACCTTTTGCTTATTGTGAGCACAGATCACAAAGAAAATGAACTTCCCCACTTGTGAGATGACCTTACTGCATTTCTTAGCAGAGATTAAAGAAATAGTAGTAGGCGGCGCTACCTCTGATATCTTGTACAATTGTATACCCAAAGTAATAATAACATTGCGGGGTCTAAACTCATACACAACATGATGCTTCCACAAATATGGTTGTCCTAAAAGAACATCACAAACTTCAAGGGGAGAAATATCATGCGGTACCTCATATTTGAAAGGCTTGATGTCGTAGGGTAGACGACATTGTTGGCTGACACGAATATCTCTTCCTTGGCGAAGCCAGTCGGTGGTGTAGGGTTGCGGGTGAGGTGTCATTGGCAGTGACAGCCGCTTGATGACCTTTGTTGAAATCAAGTTCTTCTAACTACCGCTATCGATAATGAAATGAAGCAGAGCCCCCTTTACCCACAATTGTGAGTGAAAGAGGCGTTCCCCTTCCTCTGGTTCTTCTAGTTCGCTTGGTCAGACTTTGGTGGTAGCGACAGTGACACTAGATTTAGCATCAATAATCTTCTTCACTCCTTCAAGATTTGATTCAGAATCATAATCGACCTCTAACTTGGAAGACTTATGTTCAGCCATGAGGGACTGCTTGGAGAGGCATTCTTCGGTGTTGTGCCAAGGGATTTTATGGCACTCACACCACTTTCCCATGTCCTTCGTCTTCTCATTGCACTTCTTGTGTCGCAACTTGGACTGGTTGTCCTGAGGGTGACCATCTCGATTTGGGCCCTTTTTGTGTGGGTTGGGGCTACCTTTTCCCTGCTTCGGCTGTGAGGGGTTTGCAGATCCAAAATCTAGCCTTTTCTGCTTAAATTTATGCTTGATCTTGATAGTGTATCTATAAGTCGTGCCCAATGAGGCGATGTCCAGAAACTCCATTTATGTTTGAATGTATCTATGCAAACAGTCACGGTATTTGAGCACCAAATGATGCTCAGAGTCTTTGATACCCAATTTGGTGCATAGGTTATGGAAAATATTGGTGAAATTTGGTACTGCCTGGTCCCTTTCTTGACGTAGGATGGTCCATCTAGTGTACTGGTCCTTGTAGCTTCCAATAGGGTAGTATTTTTCTTTAATAGCATCCTGGAAAGAATTCCATGTAGGGGTCACCACAAATATTGCATATTCCTCCACAAACCTTTGCTCAGAGTAAGTATCCCACCATTCATTAACATGGGGAACGACCAGGAGGAGTGAAAAAGTGATGTTTTCCCTATCAGAAAAATTGTGGACCGAAAAATACCCTTCGAGCAGATTCAACCATTTATCTACAGAATTTGCATCTATCAGTACTTCAAATAATGGAATATCATAATTTACTTGTACCTTGAAGGGGGTTGCATGGTCTCTTGATGAAGATGCTTCTCCTGTGGGCAGTCGTCGAAGGATCTACGTGAAGTTGTCCATCATTTCGTTCCTTTGTCGCACGAGGGCTCCCTCGAGCAACATTTTAATAGGATCTCCTACTCCATCATCTTTATTTTTGTCCCCCATAGGTTGTTGTCGGGCTCGACACGACCAATATTGTAATGGATTGATTGGTTTGAGTCCCAACTTCTTGTACCCAAATATTGTCGGGGACATGCACAAACAAAAATAAATGAAGAGGAAACCACTCTGATACCAATGATCCGTATTTAGGAGCAGAACAAACTGATTAACAGAATGAATACAATAAACACAGAGATATGTAGAATAACACAGAAATCCAGTGAACGATATCTTATATTGAATAATGAAATAGGCTGAAACTGTAAAACTACAAAACTGAAACACTTGCTCGAATGGTGGTAGTTATCTCTAAGAAGAGATGTGGTTGCTATGCGCATCCATCTAAGAAGAATGGATTACAATGAGGCTCCAGAGGCATTTTTGATATTACTCATGAATGTCAAAACCCTAGACATATAAAAACCTAACCCTAGAAGGTGAAACACCAAAAGTCATGTGGGCCCTTATGGGTAAGTTGGTGTTAGTTGGTACCTCAACTTCCCAGGGTCATAACTTTTGCATATGACCCCTATTTTAGGGGCGTTATAGCCCATTGGAAAGGTATTTCAGAGAAATACACATTCCACTACCAATCTTTGACTATATCTACAGTTTGACTGTGGAAATACAAAAAAACAACATTAAGGGCCCCAAAATGGCCCTGGAAGTACAACAAGATGTGTTGACATGAAAGCATACAAAATAAGCCAGTTGGATTAGGAGAGAGGCCACCAGTACCCACCTGGAGGATGTGTGGGGATTCAGAAATCCCTAGAAGTGTAGAACCCACAATTACAAAGAAGTACAGAAGAACTTGTTGAACAAAAACGGACAAGAGGAGCCAGTTGGAATAGGTGGGTGGCCACCAATATCCACCTGGATCAACTGTTGTGTCAAAGTTTACCCAAGGCACCGATGTGTTAGAGTTTACAAATGGACCGCCGAAAAAAATTAGGCATGGTGTTTCAGTGCACCCTATAAATTTTTAGGGTGCATCGTCTGTGGTGCGAGACAAACGACTTGAACGCACCATGCAAAAAATAAAAATAAAATAAATAAATAAATAGTGGAAATTTAACTCAATTTTGAATTTTAATCCACTAAAATTTTAAGTTGTAAAGAAATAAAGACATTACTTGGACATTTCCTCGTTGGGCAGGTATGGTTGCCACGTTGTCCAAAAAACCAATTTTCCCACCATTTGGAAGAATTCTAAAGCCATTCATTGAGCAACAGACAAAAGGAAGGCAAGAAGGGGAAGCACCGACGACAGGGTGCTTCAGAGAGGAAAAAGTTGCACTGGTGCTTGAGAGCTCTACAACACTAAAAAGGGTAAAAATGAATTTTATGGCCAATAATTTTTTTTGTATTTAACCCTGTTACGGTGCGCTCGATTATTAGAAGCATCGATGCATCAGTATTTAAGTAGCACACTAGAGTACATTTATTTTTTAAATAACCCTACCATGGTGCGCCATTTTTTAGAGCAACAGTGCACACTAGTGCGTCAGTATTTAAGTACCGCACCAGAGTATATATTTTTTTGAAATAACCCTACCACCATGCGTCATTTTTTAGAGCAATGGTGTGTCCGTAGTAGAAAATGTACCAGTGTGTTATGTATTTATAAAAGCACTGTATAAAAACATCCACTAAAACCTCTGCCTGCTCTCCTGAGCTAGTTTCCTCCTCTATAAAAAGATTTTTGTGCTATTTTTATAGGGGCTTCTAAAAAAACCTCTACTACAAGGTCTTTTTCTTTTAGTGTAAGATAAATAACCAGACAAATCCAAAAGGACCTCACACCAGCAATAGATTCTAAAAATTGGTGATCATTCCTTACCAGAACATAGAAAATGTGAATGAGGAGAAACAGATTCAGACAAAGCAAATGAACAACAAAACAAGAAACACAGAACCCCTTGTTCCTTAGAATAAGGTTGAAGAACCCAACAAGAAAGACCCCAAAATATTAGATGAAGATGAAGAGTTGGCCCCAATAGAAGAAATCAAGGAAGATTTGGAAGATGGAGAAGAAATGGAACTGGGAGAAATAGATCTGCAAAGCATAACAACAACATGTCAACAACAAGACTCAAATTCTATCCCAGATAAATAGATCCAACTTCTAAAGAATTTTCTTGATGGACCTTTCAATTAGCTTGTAATTATCTTAATAAGCAATTGGAAAATTGTTCATTTAATTATCAATCTAGGGTCGTATTGACTTTCGATATGTCATGCACTGTATATGCAAAATATTGTTGTTGTTTATGAAAAAGTTGTAGTATGATAACGTCACAAATCAAGCATTCAAGGACACTTGGATCAAGTCACTAGATTATGCTAATTCTAAATTGCGCGATAGTAAATGTCAAACATGTAGGAAAGGAAGATCACTCTTGTGGAAATAAATCACTCTTGTGGAAAATGAATGACTCTTGCAGAAAATAAATCACTCTTGCTAAAATTGAAACTACACTTACGAAATTGAAATTGCACTTGCTAAATTGAAATCACACTTTGGGAGAATTGAAACACACTTGTTGAATTGAAATCACACTGACCAAGAAAGTAAAGCTATGTTATGTCCTAATGGTGACTGGTTTTAGTATGTTTGAATCCTTCTTCACAACAACCATGTATCGCTCATCAATCACAAAACTATATAAAAAAATAAACGAAGGTGCAACTGCAATTGGAGTTGCAACACACAAAAAAATATTTATAGTGACTCAGGTTTTAGAATTGCAGTTTTTATAGATCTAAGATGATTTGTGGCTTATAATTAAGATCACGCAATGCACACTTTAGAAGTTGAATTCAATGAGTTGTAGCAGAAAGATAAATATATAAATATGAAAAAAATGCAGCTCACTTGTAAAACTATATTCCTTCAATTAATAGTTCAGATACCACATGGATTGCAGTTATTCCACACAAAGTTAAGTTTATACAAACAACAGTTTAAAGCATAGAACTGAATCTACTCAAATCTTTGATTCCAAATATGAAAGCAAATCCACACAATGCACTTTTATATTCAAAATTCTAGGAACTGCAACAAACCAAGAAGTAACTATGAATGAGAATCCGAAGTGCAAAAAACTACTAAATTATAAAAATAAAGAATGTAACTACATGTTCTAAATTTACAAACAATATTTGGCTAAGGAGGGGGCCATACCCCCTTAGACGAGGCACTAGAAGACTAATTCAGAATCACACGAATGCTCAACACATCAACACATGAAAGAGTGAAAGCTGGACAATAATTATATTATGAAAAAGCCCAGAAGTACAGCAACAAATGTGCAATTACACGGAAAATTGTCCTTCTCCATGAGCTCTAATAGATCGGGTCCTGTTATAATACATTCATAATCTAAAATCATATAAGAGATGGACGGAAAACCATGTCGATCAAGTTGTTCGTTCGTTATCGCTATCTCTAGGAAAGGTCGAGCATTGTTGATTTGACAAATGAACCGACATCTTCATTTAGGTGCTATTATGTTTGTTGATCGCCTGTCTGAACAGTCATGATGCGGTTGATGTGTTGGAGGATATTTATTTAGAACTACAACGTCAAAAGAGTCATCACATGTCGAAATGCAACAACTATTGTTTGGTCACGAAACTACAATTGGCTTGATTTTGTCTAGGTTGTCAGCAAGTGGGCATTTGGTAGTTATGTCAACTTGGAAAAGCAACAATAGAAATATAGATCGGAACTACAACAACTGAAATGTCAGTTGGAATTGTAGCGACGATGTTGCACCTTTTGGAATCACAACAACGGTGTTGCAGTTGCTTGGAATCATAGAAATGGTGCTACATCCTTTGTAGACCTTTTCTGCATAAAAATGTCAGTGCAAAGAAACAACAAATTATACAGAAGACATGCAATAATAATTGTAAAATGGCATAGAATATGTGAATTGTAACTTGGTTTCAAAATAGAGCAGTTATATGGAATATATGTCTTAGAAAAGAAAGGATGATCAAAAAGGTATGGGAACAAGTGTTAGATGGGTGCCAAAAATATGCCAATTCGGGGGCCCATCATTCCCCGCAACCCAAAATTGTTGCATGTCCTCATCCAACTGCCAGTTAATCAACTAGAGAGAGCAGGAGTGCCATGGAAATCAATGACATTGCATGTTTCTTTTGTCAAGCTCAGTTGTTATTCTTGTATCTTTTGTTGGTGTTTGTTCATCATGATTATGAGTACTTATGTCCAATGTTATGGCTTGTAGGGTCTGAATAGCCTTTTCCTGAGTTGGGAAATTTTTTTCTAACCCGATATTGGGTTCCCTTGTAACAAGGGAACTTGTTGTAGGGAAACCTTTTGTCTTAGCTTTCTTGTATTCAAGTTTGTCTTTCAACAATTTCACATCTAATTGCAACTTCTGGTTTTTCATGCATAGAATTCGATTATATCTAACCAATGATACATAACTAGGTAAACTATGAAGAGTATTTACCCAATTTCGAGTAATGTTGGTGGTTGTTGATGGTGTCTATTGATCCTTAGTCGTTGGGTCTTCAATATCTATGCATGTTTTTTCAAGCTATGGAGCAACTATCTCTGCTAGACGGCTTGTTTTTTGTTCTTGTGTTCTAGTAATGGGCTTGGACTAACTAATCTCTAGTTAATCAATTGGTTGGTCCTCAATATTACCCGACACTAGTTCTTTTTTAACAATGGGGATCTATTGTTCCTTGTAAATGGCAGTTTCTTCTTCAAGAGGACCCTCCGTTGGTTTTTGTGTTTTAGTGGGAGTCTTTTGTTCCTGGGTGATGGAAATTTTTTGTTGAAGAGGACCCTCTGTTGATTCTTTTGTTTCAGGGGGAGTCTCTTCCTCTAATTCCTCTATATATGTTTAAATAATTACCGTCAATCCTTCCCCAATGCTTGTTGTCTTTGTAGCGCTTGTTTCTTCTACTATTATTGTCTCCATTGTTGGGTTTTCATCTAAACTTGGTGACGCCTGAGTGTCAGATGTTGTTTCTTGTTGATTTGTAGCAGTCGTTTTATCCCGAGTTGCATTCATGCTAGAACTTACTCGCTTCTTTGAGACCGATATTTGTCATTTTGAATACCCTCATAGTCCTTTTGTGGTCAATTGACTGCTAAGTACCTCAATATCACTTTCTTCGGTTGCTGGTGGATTTCTATTCTGAACCCTTTTTCTTGTTGGCCTCTCAAACTTCATTTGTTGCAGAGTAGCAACAATTGTTTCTTCTTGGGTTGGTGGCGAAATCACTACTATCGGAGGTGGTGCTGGAAGTGTAATGATTGGAGCTTCGCTAGGCCTGACCAATGGTTGAATAATGTCATTCCAGGTGTAGCTTTTCTTCTGCAAGTCCTGTTCAATGATCAGTTTGATGATGCCATGGTGTGTCACAACGTCATTGGGGGTTTTGTCCCTTTTGACCATTGTTTCCATCATCTACAAAGTGTGAAAGAGGAAATATGGCATTTTAAGGAGGTGATCGTGCCTGATATGGTCAAGGATTATGATATGTGGTAGGCGGATGGTAGTGTAGCGGCCCTCACAAGTAAAGTAGTGCTAGACAAACAGGGTATCATCTGACCAGGGGTGTGGTAAGGCACGTTGATCAAAACCTGTTTCTCGCTTAACTAAAGCTTCTCATGCTTCAAGAAATTGTTCGATAACATCCTGCTATGGAGTTTGTTGAATGTACCAGCATCCTCCTATTTTTGGTAGCCTAGTTATTTCGGCCATTGCTTCTTCTGTTACTTCAACCTGAATGTCAATCATTATGGTTTATTCACCTCTGAGATTGATGATGAATTGTAAGGCAATCCCATCATCATACCCCTGCAACTTCTAAACGTAGTCAATCCATATACCTATTGGAACATTTTTTGAATCATCATATACTTCAAGTAACAGGGGGTTGGTAGGATCTCTTCATATGAGTGCTCCTCCCATGTCATTCCTTCCTCTATTAATCGATGATCGACCATTACACTTGAACTATTATCAAATTAAGTAGAGGATCCCAGATTTGTAATAATGGGAATGGAGATAATGGCGAAAAGTGGTAGATAATGGAATGACAGTAGCAATGAATAGTAATAATACCACTTTAAATGAATTATTGCAGTTTCTTGTTAGAATTTGTACCTTTATTTGCTTACCTTGGGAAATTGCATGGTGGCGGTGTGTCTGCATGATTGTATGTCCCATCGTCGGTGGAGTCGCATTAGTGCAAGTCATGTGTCATGAATGTGATGGAATTGGAGTTGCAACGACGCGAAAGTGCAATAATAGTAGAGTTGTAGCATCTTTAAAATGTAGGTTGGGGTGGGATTCATATGTTGTGAGTGTGAGTTGAAACATTAGGGGAATGGGGGAAAGGGAAAGTTTTTTAATAAATGCAGCAACGAAGGAGTGAGGGAAAGGGAAACTTGTGCAGGAAATGCAACCACAAGGGACTGAGGGAAAAGGAAAATTGCACGGGAAATGTAGCAAAGGGAAAGTTGTGCAGGCTGATTCCAGGATGGTAGCAAACATGAGAGAAAATGGAATAACATCGACTCATGAGAGAACGGGGCT
>SNQJ01S0238852.1:2430-13722 GCA_010110895.2 Picea sitchensis
TGGACCTTGAGGGGGTCTACTGTGATGTCGTGTTGGGATACGATGAACCCAAGTAGGCATCCAACGATGATGCAGAATACGCACTTGAGGGCATTCAAGTGGATATTGTACTGATGACACCTGTGAAATACAATGTGTAAGTCATCAAGGTGTTGAGTGAATTTCTTGGATCGAGCGGTGAGATCGTCCAAGTAGGCGAGAATTATTTGAGCCAAATCATGAAAAATGCATGTCATGGCGCTTTGAAAAGTGGCTCCAACATTCTTAAGGCCAAAAGGCATGACACAATATGCAAAAATACCCCAAGGGGTAGTAAATACGGTTTTGTATTGATCAGTTGGGTGAATCTGAATTTGGTTGTAGCCAGAGAAACCATCCATGAAGGACAAAGCTTTGTGGCCAGCACAATCATCGATAATTTGGTCGATAAAGGGAGTTGGAAAATTGTTTTTGGGACAAGTGTGATTGAGATCGCGAAAGTCCATACAGACGCGGATAGTGCCCTATTTTTTGTTAATGAGGACGAGGTTGGAGACCCACGATGTATATGCGATGGGGTATATGAACCCTACAATGCGTAATTTGTCAATCTTGGCTTTGATGGTTGTTTCTTTAGATGGGTGTAATAGATGCTTCTTTTGTCGTATAGGTGTGATATCGGGCCATGTGTCTATACGATGTTCGATAATAGAGGAATCAAGGCCGGGCGTTTCCGTATGTGACCAGGCAAAAATGTCTCGGTATTCCTGGAAGAGAGATTTGTAAGCGATGAGTTCTTCAGGAGAGCATGCAACATCGATGGTGATTTCCTCTATGATGCCAGGTTTGATGGAAATATCAATTTTGACGGTGGGGGAAATGTTGGCCATATTGCCTTCTTCAAAAGCATCTGGGGTGGGGATAGGGTTATTGAACCAATCTATATGCCCTGAGGGGAGAAAATATTTGGTTTCGATTGCGTATATGGGGCCTTGTTTGGGAGGCGCAAAGGCTTCTTGTGAAAGAAAGAGTGCTCTGTGACGAAGCGGATCCCATGGGCAATCGGGGCAAGTTAATTCCTCGAGGATTTCTTCGTCACAGTGGAACTATTGAGAATATAGTGGATCTAGAGAAATAACTTTGGGGACTATCACCGTGTTGTTATCTTCTGATGAAGAGGTAGGGGGAATGATGTAAGGGGGTTGCGCGAGTTCACTCGACATAAACCAAATATAGAGATACTGTGGGTTAAAAATGGTAGTCAGGCGTAAAATTTCCGTGAGGAAATGAATTGGAGAATTGGGGGGATTTGGGGGCAAATCCTCATATAAACTATCCAGGAACCATGGGGGAATAAGGAGTGCCTCAAGCTCGGGGGTGAAGATATAAACCATATCCAGAGAGGGAGTAGGGGGGACTACTGGCATCATCGGAGGTGGGGTGATGGTAGGAGTGGGAAGAAGGGCCAATTGACGATGCCTAAATTCAATGATCGTAGGACATTGATATGTGAAATGATCGAGTGATTCACATAGAGTGCAAGGACATCACATACGTTCATTGACAGAGATCATCACATAGTGAATGTCAGTGACATGTGTGTCAGATGATGTAGATGGGAGGGGTTCTTGTTGAAAACTCTTGCATACGGCTTCAAGCGTTTGTCGAAAGTAAGGTAGCGTAAGGCAGTGGTGGGTATAATGGTTGTATTCTAAACAAATGGCACATGCGAATTTGGTCCGCAGGCCTTTGCCTCATGGAGAGGATGTAATGGTAGCATTAGGTGAACTAGATGAAGCGATGGGCGGTGTCGTTGCTCGAGGAGGTTGGATTAAATTGTGCAGCTCGGGGAGAGATGGGCACTTATTAGTGGGGTGTCCATCTTTCTCGCATAGTTTACAAGGAGGTTGAACTTGTGGTGGAAGTGGAGCGGCGGGCTCTTTCTTCTTCCGTCTACCCCCAGCTGTAGCAATGGTGCTAGTGAATGGGGTTGTGGGTGGTGTGGTGGGAGTAAGTATGGGGATCTGCATCGAGATTCCTTCTATTTGGGGATGAAGGGATGGTTGAGGAACCATCCTAGGTGGATGTAGATACCATATTGGAATAGCTAGCACCATATTGGGAAGGGTAACCATTGCAGCTACCTGAAAAGCTTGTACACCCAGTGAGGGGTAAAAGAAAGGGATTTGAGTGTTGGCTTGGGGGACTGTCTCCCAAAACTGAATGTGGCCCAGGGGGAGGGTGTAATCAGGAACAGGGGGAGTTGGAGGGTTCTCAAGGGATGCCTGAGGAAGGATCTCTGCGACTAGTGGGACGTCAAATACTAATGAAGCCTTTGTGGGAGGAAAGGTAAATTGTAACACTCTGTTTCCCCCAGTTTGTAAAAATAACTATACTGGCCAAGAACTGTGGCAAACTCAAAAATGTGAATGTGTGAAGTGAATGGACCTTGTGAAAAAGGTCGATGAATGTGAATAATATATTGCAAGACTGTTGAGAGGGGAGATGCTGAAAAAGAGACCACGATAGCTGAAGAAAGGTGTTGGAAGGCACCTGGAAAGGTGGCGTTAACTTCCACCGAAACCAATACCATATTTGGACTTCACTGGCCCGGAGAACCAAGAGCGGCTCGCTGGCCCCGATTTAAATGACTCGCCAGGATTGGTAGGTAGATGGCTCCTCATGAGTAATGAGGGATGGGTGGGAGGGGGGTGAACTGCCCATCCATAGAGCCGTCAGGCCTGACCAGTGCGAGGGAAATTGTGCCACACGCAACCTCGCAAGAGGAAAAAGGCATGAGGGAGAAGAGAGAAGGGGGAAGACGCAAGGGAAGGTAGAAAAATCTGGAAAAATACAGAATGAGTGATAGCAGAGAAGGAGGACAGTAACCCTCATTCTCGGTCACTGGAAAACAAAGACATAGTCTCACAGCATCGTGGTCTCAGCTTGGGGGTGGCTAGTGGTAAATCCTACCAAAATCGTTGTGCCTACGGTTGGGTGGAAACCAGCACCCCTCTCAGTAGTTGCATTCACATCTGGTGTTATTTCTGATAAGTATCTTTACATCTTGCATCTTTAAATTTATATGCTGACATGTATGCTCACAGTCTGTGCAGTTTTATGAGTGGTTTGAGTATAAAACTACCTGTGTAGTGTTTTGATTCAGAATGGTGATTGCATGCTTGTAATGGAAAGACTATGTATGGCTTATGTTTTATAAATCGCTATTTATATGCATACTGATCTAATTCAGACTTCAAGTCTGTGTTTGGGAAATCTATGTCCTTATTCATCCTCAGGTATTACCCTGGATAGATCTCCCTATAGAGACACCCTTCTTAGAAATCTCACCAAGAATCTGGAAAAGGATTCGAAAGCGCAAACCTTAGTAACCCGGTACGAGGAAGAATGATCCTCGTGAAGTCCTGAAATAGCAGCGTATTGATAAGTATCGATCGACGGATGAGATCCTGTCAAAAGGTTTGCGGTCATTCACGACCGTTAGATTGGAGGAATACACGACGGCGTTAAACACCTTAACCCTTTTCTTCCTTCATCTTCGTGAGTAGTGAAGAAATCGGGACCATAGATCCCCAAGGTTCGTGGGAGTATCTGGACCATTGGTTTGTCCACGTCCAGCGAGCTGCGGGAGAGTGTACAGTGTGGGACAGGTCTGAGCCCTCAGATCTTGGTCTAAATAGTCGATAGCTATTGGATCTGTCGAGAGTTGCAAAAGGTTTAAAACCTCATGTGAAGAGCAGCAGAGCAAAAGACCCGAAGGGGTTGTATCGGGATATCAGCGTTCGAAAGTTCGGGAGTCCGGAGGACGAGAGTCCGGGCACTCGACATCAGAAATAGCGAAACTGTGAAAGAATTTGAGTCATTCATCTGAGAGCGGACACGTGTTGCGAGATCGCCCATATCGAATATTCGGACATCGGGAGTCATAGAGGGAAGCCTTTCGACTTCGCGAGCAGCGAAGTCGCGAGAGGATCAAGATCGTCCATCCAAGGAGGACAGGTGGTAGAGATCAAGGGATCTCGCGAACTCGGAGGTTTGCAAGGTAAGATCCCAAGGGTTGAGTGCTCCAAGTCGCGAGTGTTGAAGTCACGAGGAGTGGAGACAACCGTTGTATCAAGAGAATAGGAGGACCGTTGGATCAGGAACCCCATCTCCTATCGCGCGTACGGGGGTTCGGAGGTTGAAAGGAGTCATTTTTGACTTCACGAGTAGCGAAGTGCCGAGAACCGGGCATGAGAGAACATGTGGCAGAACTTCAAGGTGGAGCCCGCGTGATTCACAGGCGGACACGCGTCGCCTGGAGAAGGGAGTCAATGCTCCGTTGACTTCTCGCGTCTCGGGGATTCGCGGGATAAGAGCATGGGAGCTCAACCCTTTGACTCATGAAGTCGCGAGTAGGGAGAACGCGAGAGGGAAAATAAATATCACTTCTCGAGCTTTCACAAGAAGAGAGCACAAGAGTTGGGTGCTCCAACTCACGAAGTCGCGAAGGGAGAAGTGGCGAGGAGGAAAATCTGAACCGTTGGATCCAGGAACGGGAGGACCGTTGGATCAGAACTCCATGGAGATATCATATATTGGGAGTTCGGGGTTTCGAAGGTTGGAAGGGATCACTTTCAACTGTAGAAGTCGCAAAGTGCCAAGAGTCGAGGCTCGTGAGAACACGTGGCACATCCATCAGGTGGGGTTCGCGTTATTGACAGGTGGGCATGCGTCGCTCGAAAAGGAGTCAACACTCTGTTGACTTGTCGCGTCTCGGGGATTCACGAGATAGGAGCACGAAGGCTCAACGCCCCAACTCGCGAGGTTGCGAGTTGCGAGAAGTGTGAAGAGGAAGTCAACCATTGCTGACTTTCGCGTCTCGGGATTTCGAAGAAGAAGAGCATGAGAGCTCGACACTTCAACCTACGAGGTTACGAGTAGCGAAAAGTGTCAAAGGGAAGTCATGCATCACATTTCCCCGAATCGTGAAAAGTTGATAAGTGTTTGGCTGGCTTAAGCGCATAGACACGGAATAGGGTCATGTGGACAAGACCCCAAGGGGGAAACCTTCTACTCACTAGCCCTGTCGGGGTTCGGCGTTTCGTCGTGTCGGGGTTTGCAGAGTCAAAAGACTCGACGCTCTGGTAGTGCTGAGTCGCGAAGAGTGAAAGAATTCCATACCTGTTCGGCCTGTGGTCGTGACCCACGATCACATGGAAATGGATAAGGAAGGAACTAGCCTATGCTAAGACCCCATAGGTATTTCGGGGATTCTGAGTCTTGAGAATTCGACAAAAAACTTTGTTTTCCTTAGTGGGTATCTGACATATCTCCAGTTTTTGTTCCATTGGATGAGATGACACATACTTGCGTTGAGGGATGTATGAGTGGAGGTTCTCCATGGTATGTCTCTAGAAAGGATGGGTCTTTGAAAATTTTGGGATTAGTGTGGACAAGAGGTACGATGTTATCGATGTACGATGTTATCAATGTTATTAGTGTGGACAAGAGGTACGATGTTATCGATGTTGAAGGAAGGGTTGGGGTCATAATGTGATACTTGGTCTATGGTGATGATCTTCCCGTTGTGAGGGAACATCATTGTATGAAACACAAAAGAGGGCACAGCCTTCATTGCATACATGTAGCTACGCCCAAACAAGATGTTGTAATCTAGTGGAGCGTCGATAACTTAAATGTCAATGAGGATAGTTTTGCCCCCAAGTTCAACTGGGACATTTTGAAAAAGCCCTTCAAGAGAGGATTGTCCTCCATCATAAGCTATCAGAGTAATGGCGGATGGTATGAGCTCGGAGGAGCCAAGTTTATGCCATACAGTTTTGGACATGATGCATGTGGATGAACCTTCATCAATGATGCAGCGATGAACTGTGATGTTTTTTATTTTAACCGATATTTCGAAAGCGACCAGAGCGGGGAGACGGGGTTCCCCACTATCAAGATCAAAGGTGACGAGGCAAGTACCAGCAGGGTCGACTGCTCCCAGGGCGGAAAGTAATGACTTTCGTTGAGTAGGACAGGTTTGAAGGACTTCTAAAACTGACATGGCAACAAAAGATTGTGACAAGTCATCGACCAGACTGTAATTGTGTACTGCCCTAGCATGAGGGTTGTTGACATTCTGTCGTAATGGGATGCGAGGAATACGAAGGGGTGGTTTGGTATTAGGGTGAGGAATCATCAAAGGTGGTCCAGTTGTGACTGGGGCTGCTTCCAAGGTATTGGGAGTGGAGTTAAGGGGTGCATTGTATTGATGACTATGTGTTTGTAGAAGGACTTCTTCCTCACTAGTGAGGAGGATAGTGCGATCTGTAGGAGTGCCTGGGTTGGGATACTGTCCCATCTGTGGTGGGGCAGGATGCATCTCCTGTTGGGTGTTCATCACCCCTTGCTATGGTATGGGGTTTTGTAACACAGATTGGGGGGGGTTGTTGCACATATTGATGCGGGGCCTGTTGGGGAGCAGGCGATACTGGGGGACGTGGTCCATTTCCAAATTCTTTCATCTGTTTAAAGTCAGCAATTTGAGGGCAGTGGTGGGTATAATGGCCATACTCACCGCAAAGGGCACAAGGGAAGTTTGTCTGAAGATTGTTTTTATTCTTCCCTTGGCGTTTGTTGTTATTGCCCCCTTGCGGGTTCTGGTTCCTCTGATTCTGGTTTCCCCCAGCAAGTTGGTTCTTTTGGGGGTGGTTTTGGTTCCCTCCTAGTCCTAGATTATTATTGTTTCGGTTTTTTCCTTTCTTTTTGGCATTGTTCGACTCATGGTTTGGATTTTCCGTATTCAGTTGTTCAAAATTTTGATATTGTTGAACAGGAGAGGGCTGAACAAAATTAACCCCACTGTGTGGGTGTCCTGGTGGTGGAGCCATGGGATGTGGAGGGCCAGGAAATGGAAAGTACAGATTATTTGGTGGTAATGATCTATAGGTTACATAGGAAGGCAAGGCGCTTTCACTAGTGCTTAGGGTGTAAGCATATGTAGAGGGGGTACCAGAACTTGGTTGGGTTGTTGGGCATACTGTGGGTGCCGATGGTGGTCCACTAATGGGTGGAGGAAGGGAAATAGGGTATGGTTGTTTATAAGAGGGAGGAGGATAATAAGTAGGTCCACCATATGCCAGCGGATATTGAGGTTTTCCATACATAGGTGGTTGTTGGAGGTGTGAATTATGGTGTGTAGTGGTACCAATCAATCCATCCGCGGAGTGAGACATCTCGGGTTTGTCTTAGCCGAATGGCACGGGTCTTGGGGAGTCAAGTAGTACTGTATATAAGTATCCTGACTGTGAATAAATGAGCTCGAACTGTTGAGCCTTGTTGATGGCTTCTTCTTTCTATTGGGGGAAGGTGGCGGCTACAACCTTGGCAAGGAGGGAAATAAGTGATTTGAGAAACCAATTGAGGCATTCTTTCTTGGTGGCTTCTAGTTTGAATAGACTATGTCGTCGGCACCATTCATGAATGTGGTCAGCGATGTATGTAGCGGAGGTTTGTTTAAACTTTGAGAGTAGTTCGAGACCATTTTCATGACGGATTGGTAGTTGAAAGAAGGTCAAAAATGTTTTGGCCAAAGATTCAAAGGTCACATGGGACCCAAATTTTTCTTCTACATACCATTTGGTTGATGGGCTAGTGAGCGTGCGTTGAAATAACCTCAACTGAACAGAGTCGTCCATGATGTTGTTTGAAGAGAACCATAAATGGAAGGTCATGATATGGTTGGTCGGGTCGTCTCTCGCTTTTCCTTCAAACTTGGGAATGTCTGAAGGGAGTTTGGTAGGCATTGGGGGCCATGTGGGGTCATGCAAGATAGGATCATTGGTGAGCTTAGTCAGATCCGGTATGTTGAGGGAAGCTAAGTATGGCATTTCGGGTGGCGGTGGAGGGTTAATTCCCATCATGGTGGGAATGTTTTGTGTACCTGACCCGTGAGGAGGGTTAGTTCCAGCCATGGTGTGAGTGTTGTGTGTCCCTCACCCTTGAGGGGGGCTAGGTAGGGTTGTACTTCCTCCTGAGGAAGAAGTGTGCCCCCCGCTTCCTTGTAAAGGAAAGTGGGTGGATGGTTGACCTTGGGAAGTGGACCCAAGTAAAGTGGAACCAAGCAAAGAGGATCTCAAGGTGGTAGCACTCACAGGAATGTGAGAAGGTGGAGTCCATGAGTTGGCAAGACTAGGAACTCCCCATATAATGGGAGGGAGATTTAGCAAGCATCTGGAATGATGGGGATTATGTGGGTCCCCTATGATGTCCGACTAGCCAAGTGGATGTGTGCAAAATGGTGATGAGAGAAATAAATGAACAAGACTCTTTGTTTATGATTTTTTGGACCTTCACAATATATCTCACAATCACATGTAATCACAAGAGCATCATACATAAATCAATTGATAAAGAATCATACATGTGGGTAGGTGGTTTTTGTCCACGTGGGAGAACAAAGAAAACAAATGCTCATTTCCTAAAAGACCTAATGTCCTTCCTCTCAAAATAGCACTAGACCTTCCAATAGCACTCAACAGTGGGGTCTGAAACCACCAGAAGAGGAGCTAGTGAAGGATGAAGTAATAAGTTATAATGAGGGGTAGAGGGTGCATATCCCGAAAGAGCTGGCGATATTTCCCAATTGCCACACAAAATCCGATCAAGGTGCAATTGCAGCCCACAATTGCCACATGGGTAGATATCATAAAATATGTCACTAGGTACCTCGGTCAAAGTGCGACATTTAGATTTTCGACCTAAGAAATGGGTCACAGGTTGGATCCCGTCCAAGAGGTGGGTGCCTCAAGGGGGGATGCACAGAACAACCGTACCTTGGCCTTCGACCCTTCACGGGTATCTCCCTGCCTTATGGTGTTAGGAACACTTGACTTGGAGGATTTAAAGTTCCCTATTTGACAACTTCTATTGTTTGCAGATGTGAGAACCTGATAACGGGGAGTTTTTTGGATGCCTATCCCCGAGATCCTACCTAGACTAAAAAAAATCTTTTGGCACCTCCTGTGGAGGAAAACTTAGTGAATTTTTAGAAAAAATTTAGATGTGGTTGTTTGAGAGATTGGGGGTGTGAACCAATCTCGTTGAAATTAAGTGGGAGTGGATAGTCACATCAAGAGAAAGGGCTGGGGCATTTCATAATCCCTTTGGAGGAAACTCACTTCAACCTCCACAATTTTCTAGATGAAGCTATGTGAGTGAGTAGTGACTTTGTGTGTGAACAAGTGAAAGTGTGCCAAATTTTTAATAAGCTAGGTGTCACCTTGTTACATGTGGACTTCTTGTGGTCCTTACAAGTCTTGATTACCTAATTTACTAAATGCCATTGGTACAACCTTGCAGAATTTTAAAGTCCCTGGAGAACTAGCATGTGGACATATGGGTCCTTACCAATCCTTTAACTCCCTAATGTGATTTAATCTAAGAAAGCTTCAAAAACTATCCTAGATTGTGGACATGTGGGCATGTATGGGCCCCTTACAAAACCTTTAAACTTCCCTAGTGATTTGATCTAAGAAAGTAAATTCAAAACTATCCTATCTTTGTAGCATGTGGGCATGTATGGGCCTGTTACAATTTTAAGATGTGTTTGAAAAAATAAATTAAGAGGATTCCTGAGGGGGTTGTTGTCCTCTCCTAAAGATTTTGTCTTTAAGGGAGATGAAATTTTCCTTCAATCGTTTTTCTGATTCTCAATATCGATTTATGGCGCGAGAGAAGAGCATACTCAAAGATTGACGTTCAATTTCTGGTCCCAATGCAAGTAGTTATATTTGTGATATAGAATGACTCCAACTTATCTTTAATCAAAGCAAGCCATCCATGTGGCAAAAATGAAAGCAAAAAGAAGATAAATATGGATTTTAACCCTTCATGTGGAGAGGGAATCTAAGTTTGGTGCATATTACAATCTACATAGAATCAAACTTAAGAAGGCTATGGGCCTCCAACAAATCACAAAAAACCCTTACAATGTATGATTTTCTTGACACATGCGCAGTGGGCACCAATGCACGAATGGAAAATGACCTTTTGGTGCAGTGCGCAGAATGCGCTGAGAAACACAGTGGGTTTGGCACACGTGCTCGGAAGACGCGACTGTGGGTTAAAAAACTCGTGCACTTTCTGTTACATAGCCGTGAAAGAAATTTCAGATGAAATTCTCTCAACCTAGCTCTAAATTTAGCTTTTTGCATGCATGAATGGGTCTGTTATGGTTCCTACAAGTTAAATAAACCAAAATGAAGTGCTCAAACAACCCAAATGGGGGGGGGAAATCGATACCAATCCTCAGTGGAGTCCCCAATCTGTTGCGTCCCTTTCGTCGCCTAAATGAGCAAAATAAGGATGCTTACAAGTCCAGTTGGGTTAGCTGGACAAGACAACAATGAATGCAAGAGTTAGAAACATCAAGCATAAGAAATAAACAAAGAACTAAACTAATAACAATAAAAGAAACTAAACTAGAGTGCATAAGGGAAATAGAAAAAAAATTAAACAAGATGCATGCCACCAATGGATAAGTTGTATTATTGGGAAAACACAAAAGAGAAAGGGAGACTTATGGGTCCCCTCTTCCTCCAAGGGAGGGCTCTTGAACCCCCAATGATTGAGCTCTTCTTACAAGTAACAAACTAAAAGGAAATGGTGAAGAAATCCAAAGCCCATCCACTCAAGAGGAGATGTGAATGGATAAATGAAATGGTGCTTATATGCTCTTGATGAGAAAAGAGGATTCTCCAAGAGAATATNAGGGCACCCTTAGGTCTTTGACCAACCCCCCACTTGGATTCAGCTCGGATTTGGGTGTCAAATCGACTTGGGAGATGAACCAGATGTGGGTGGAAGGCCGACCAAAATCATAAATGCGTTGTTTTGAGGTGTGCGTGGCTTTTTGCATCCATAGTTGCGCATCAGGCGCATATACGCTTTCCTGGTGTTATTCGACTATCGCACGTGCACGCGCTGCCTTTGTATCCTTATCGCATGCTGGTTTTTTAACCAATTGTATAGTTTTGTGCCCTTTGAAAATGCATTTTCTAGGCCATGGATGAACTAATGGGTGTTTGAAGATGCTGGATTCCTGTAACCATTTGCGAACGAAATTCCAGTGATAACAGACTCCATATGAAATTTTTTTACAGTGATAATAGTGCATAGCTGAGAAGTGCGCAGAGAATTATTATCAAGGAAAGGGTGCACACATTTGAAAGTGTTGTGCACACATGGGTAAGTGTGCACAATTCACAGTGTTGCACGCACTTGAGTAAGTGCGTGATAATTACCTAG
>SNQJ01S0238853.1:12702-26351 GCA_010110895.2 Picea sitchensis
AGCCCCGTTCTCTCATGAGTCGATGTTATTCCATTTTCTCTCATGTTTGCTACCATCCTGGAATCAGCCTGCACAACTTTCCCTTTGCTACATTTCCCGTGCAATTTTCCTTTTCCCTCAGTCCCTTGTGGTTGCATTTCCTGCACAAGTTTCCCTTTCCCTCACTCCTTCGTTGCTGCATTTATTAAAAAACTTTCCCTTTCCCCCATTCCCCTAATGTTTCAACTCACACTCACAACATATGAATCCCACCCCAACCTACATTTTAAAGATGCTACAACTCTACTATTATTGCACTTTCGCGTCGTTGCAACTCCAATTCCATCACATTCATGACACATGACTTGCACTAATGCGACTCCACCGACGATGGGACATACAATCATGCAGACACACCGCCACCATGCAATTTCCCAAGGTAAGCAAATAAAGGTACAAATTCTAACAAGAAACTGCAATAATTCATTTAAAGTGGTATTATTACTATTCATTGCTACTGTCATTCCATTATCTACCACTTTTCGCCATTATCTCCATTCCCATTATTACAAATCTGGGATCCTCTACTTAATTTTATAACAGTTCAAGTGTAATGGTCGATCATCAATTAATAGAGGAAGGAATGACATGGGAGGAGCACTCATATGAAGAGAGCCTACCGACCCCCTGTTACTTGAAGTATATGATGATTCAAAAAATGTTCCAATAGGTAGTATGGATTGACTACGTTTAGAAGTTGCAGGGGTATGATGATGGGATTGCCTTACAATTCATCATCAATCTTAGAGGTGAATAAACCACAATGATTGACATTCAGGTTGAAGTAACAGAAGAAGCAATGGCCGAAATAACTGGGCTACCAAAAATAGGAGGATGCTGGTACATTCAACAAACTCCATAGCAGGATGTTATCGAACAATTTCTTGAAGCAGGAGAAGCTTTAGTTAAGCGAGAAACATGTTTTGATCGACGGGCCTTACCGCACCCCTGGTCAGATGATGCCCTATTTGTCTAGCACTACTTTACTTGTGAGGGCCGCTACACTACCATCCACCTACCACATATCATAATCCTTGACCATATCAGGCATGATCACCTCCTTAAAATGCCATATTTCCTCTTTCGCACTTTGTAGATGATGGAAACGATGGTCAAAAGGGACAAAACCCCCAATGACGTTGCGACACACCATGGCCTCATCAAACTGATCATTGAACATGACTTGCAGAAGAAAAGCTACACCTAGAATGACATTATTCAACCATTGGTCAGGCCTAGCGAAGCTCCAATCACTGCACTTCCAACACCACCTCCGATAGTAGTGATTTCGCCACCAACCCAAGAAGAAACAATTGTTGCTACTCTACAACAAATGAAGTTTGAGAGGCCAACAAGAAAAAGGGTTCAGAATAGAAATCCACCAGCAACCGAAGAAAGTGATATTGAGTTCCTTAGCATTCAATTGACCACAAAAGGACTATGAGGGTATTCAAAATGACAAATCTCGATCTCAAAGAAGCGAGTAATTTCTAGCATGAATGCAACTCGGGATAAAACGACTGCTACAACTCAACAAGAAACAACATCTGACACTCAGGCGTCACCAAGTTTAGATGAAAACCCAACAATGGAGACAATAATAGTAGAAGAAACAAGCGCTACAAAGACAACAAGCATTGGGGAAGGATTGACGGTAATTATTTAAACATGTATAGAGGAATTAGAGGAAGAGACTCCCCCTGAAACAAAAGAATCAACATAGGGTCCTCTTCAACAAAAAATTTCCATCACCCAGGAACAAAAGACTCCCACTAAAACACAAAAACCAACGGAGGGTCCTCTTGAAGAAGAAACTGCCATTTACAAGGAACAATAGATCCCCATTGTTACAAAAGAACTAGTGTCGGGTAATATTGAGGACCAACCAATTGATTAACTAGAGATTAGTTAGTCCAAGCCCATTACTGGAACACAAGAACAAAAAACAAGCCGTCTAGCAGAGATAGTTGCTCCATAGCTTGAAAAAACATGCATAGATATTGAAGACCCAACGACTAAGGATAAATAGACACCATCAACAACCACCAACATTACTCGAAATTGGGTAAATACTCTTCATAGTTTACCTAGTTATGTATCATTGGTTAGATATAATCGAATGCTATGCATGAAAAACCAGAAGTTGCAATTAGATGTGAAATTGTTGAAATACAAACTTGAATACAAGAAAGCTAAGACAAAAGGTTTCCCTACAACAAGTTCCCTTGTTACAAGGGAACCCAATATCTGGTTAGAAAAAAAATTCCCAACTCAGGAAAAGGCTATTCAGACCCTACAAGCCATAACATTGGACATAAGCACTCATAATCATAATGAACAAACACCAACAAAAGATACAAGAATAACAACTGAGCTTGACAAAAGAAACATGCAATGTCATTGATTTCCATGGCACTCCTGCTCTCTCTAGTTGATTAATTGACAGTTGGATGAGGACATGCAACAATTTTGGTTGCGAGGAATGATGGGCCCCTGAATTGTCATATTTTTGGCACCCATCTAACACTTGTTCCCATACCATTTTGATCATCCTTTCTTTTCTAAGACATATATTCCATATAACTGCTCTATTTTGAAACCAAGTTACAATTCACATATTCTATGCCATTTTACAATTATTATTGCATGTCTTCTGTATAATTTGTTGTTTCTTTGCACTGACATTTTTATGCAGAAAAGGTCTACAAAGGATGTAGCACCATTTCTATGATTCCAAGCAACTGCAACACCGTTGTTGTGATTCCAAAAGGTGCAACATCGTCGCTACAATTCCAACTGACATTTCAGTTGTTGTAGTTCCGATCTATATTTCTATTGTTGCTTTTCCAAGTTGACATAACTACCAAATGCCCACTTGCTGACAACCTAGACAAAATCAAGCCAATTGTAGTTTCGTGACCAAACAATAGTTGTTGCATTTCGACATGTGATGACTCTTTTGACGTTGTAGTTCTAAATAAATATCCTCCAACACATCAACCGCATCATGACTGTTCAGACAGGCGATCAACAAACATAATAGCACCTAAATGAAGATGTCGGTTCATTTGTCAAATCAACAATGCTCGACCTTTCCTAGAGATAGCGATAACGAACGAACAACTTGATCGACATGGTTTTCCGTCCATCTCTTATATGATTTTAGATTATGAATGTATTATAACAGGACCCGATCTATTAGAGCTCATGGAGAAGGACAATTTTCCGTGTAATTGCACATTTGTTGCTGTACTTCTGGGCTTTTTCATAATATAATTATTGTCCAGCTTTCACTCTTTCATGTGTTGATGTGTTGAGCATTCGTGTGATTCTGAATTAGTCTTCTAGTGCCTCGTCTAAGGGGGTATGGCCCCCTCCTTAGCCAAATATTGTTTGTAAATTTAGAACATGTAGTTACATTCTTTATTTTTATAATTTAGTAGTTTTTTGCACTTCGGATTCTCATTCATAGTTACTTCTTGGTTTGTTGCAGTTCCTAGAATTTTGAATATAAAAGTGCATTGTGTGGATTTGCTTTCATATTTGGAATCAAAGATTTGAGTAGATTCAGTTCTATGCTTTAAACTGTTGTTTGTATAAACTTAACTTTGTGTGGAATAACTGCAATCCATGTGGTATCTGAACTATTAATTGAAGGAATATAGTTTTACAAGTGAGCTGCATTTTTTTCATATTTATATATTTATCTTTCTGCTACAACTCATTGAATTCAACTTCTAAAGTGTGCATTGCGTGATCTTAATTATAAGCCACAAATCATCTTAGATCTATAAAAACTGCAATTCTAAAACCTGAGTCACTATAAATATTTTTTTGTGTGTTGCAACTCCAATTGCAGTTGCACCTTCGTTTATTTTTTTATATAGTTTTGTGATTGATGAGCGATACATGGTTGTTGTGAAGAAGGATTCAAACATACTAAAACCAGTCACCATTAGGACATAACATAGCTTTACTTTCTTGGTCAGTGTGATTTCAATTCAACAAGTGTGTTTCAATTCTCCCAAAGTGTGATTTCAATTTAGCAAGTGCAATTTCAATTTCGTAAGTGTAGTTTCAATTTTAGCAAGAGTGATTTATTTTCTGCAAGAGTCATTCATTTTCCACAAGAGTGATTTATTTCCACAAGAGTGATCTTCCTTTCCTACATGTTTGACATTTACTATCGCGCAATTTAGAATTAGCATAATCTAGTGACTTGATCCAAGTGTCCTTGAATGCTTGATTTGTGACGTTATCATACTACAACTTTTTCATAAACAACAACAATATTTTGCATATACAGTGCATGACATATCGAAAGTCAATACGACCCTAGATTGATAATTAAATGAACAATTTTCCAATTGCTTATTAAGATAATTACAAGCTAATTGAAAGGTCCATCAAGAAAATTCTTTAGAAGTTGGATCTATTTATCTGGGATAGAATTTGAGTCTTGTTGTTGACATGTTGTTGTTATGCTTTGCAGATCTATTTCTCCCAGTTCCATTTCTTCTCCATCTTCCAAATCTTCCTTGATTTCTTCTATTGGGGCCAACTCTTCATCTTCATCTAATATTTTGGGGTCTTTCTTGTTGGGTTCTTCAACCTTATTCTAAGGAACAAGGGGTTCTGTGTTTCTTGTTTTGTTGTTCATTTGCTTTGTCTGAATCTGTTTCTCCTCATTCACATTTTCTATGTTCTGGTAAGGAATGATCACCAATTTTTAGAATCTATTGCTGGTGTGAGGTCCTTTTGGATTTGTCTGGTTATTTATCTTACACTAAAAGAAAAAGACCTTGTAGTAGAGGTTTTTTTAGAAGCCCCTATAAAAATAGCACAAAAATCTTTTTATAGAGGAGGAAACTAGCTCAGGAGAGCAGGCAGAGGTTTTAGTGGATGTTTTTATACAGTGCTTTTATAAATACATAACACACTGGTACATTTTCTACTACGGACACACCATTGCTCTAAAAAATGACGCATGGTGGTAGGGTTATTTCAAAAAAATATATACTCTGGTGCGGTACTTAAATACTGACGCACTAGTGTGCACTGTTGCTCTAAAAAATGGCGCACCATGGTAGGGTTATTTAAAAAATAAATGTACTCTAGTGTGCTACTTAAATACTGATGCATCGATGCTTCTAATAATCGAGCGCACCGTAACAGGGTTAAATACAAAAAAAATTATTGGCCATAAAATTCATTTTTACCCTTTTTAGTGTTGTAGAGCTCTCAAGCACCAGTGCAACTTTTTCCTCTCTGAAGCACCCTGTCGTCGGTGCTTCCCCTTCTTGCCTTCCTTTTGTCTGTTGCTCAATGAATGGCTTTAGAATTCTTCCAAATGGTGGGAAAATTGGTTTTTTGGACAACGTGGCAACCATACCTGCCCAACGAGGAAATGTCCAAGTAATGTCTTTATTTCTTTACAACTTAAAATTTTAGTGGATTAAAATTCAAAATTGAGTTAAATTTCCACTATTTATTTATTTATTTTATTTTTATTTTTTGCATGGTGCGTTCAAGTCGTTTGTCTCGCACCACAGACGATGCACCCTAAAAATTTATAGGGTGCACTGAAACACCATGCCTAATTTTTTTCGGCGGTCCATTTGTAAACTCTAACACATCGGTGCCTTGGGTAAACTTTGACACAACAGTTGATCCAGGTGGATATTGGTGGCCACCCACCTATTCCAACTGGCTCCTCTTGTCCGTTTTTGTTCAACAAGTTCTTCTGTACTTCTTTGTAATTGTGGGTTCTACACTTCTAGGGATTTCTGAATCCCCACACATCCTCCAGGTGGGTACTGGTGGCCTCTCTCCTAATCCAACTGGCTTATTTTGTATGCTTTCATGTCAACACATCTTGTTGTACTTCCAGGGCCATTTTGGGGCCCTTAATGTTGTTTTTTTGTATTTCCACAGTCAAACTGTAGATATAGTCAAAGATTGGTAGTGGAATGTGTATTTCTCTGAAATACCTTTCCAATGGGCTATAACGCCCCTAAAATAGGGGTCATATGCAAAAGTTATGACCCTGGGAAGTTGAGGTACCAACTAACACCAACTTACCCATAAGGGCCCACATGACTTTTGGTGTTTCACCTTCTAGGGTTAGGTTTTTATATGTCTAGGGTTTTGACATTCATGAGTAATATCAAAAATGCCTCTGGAGCCTCATTGTAATCCATTCTTCTTAGATGGATGCGCATAGCAACCACATCTCTTCTTAGAGATAACTACCACCATTCGAGCAAGTGTTTCAGTTTTGTAGTTTTACAGTTTCAGCCTATTTCATTATTCAATATAAGATATCGTTCACTGGATTTCTGTGTTATTCTACATATCTCTGTGTTTATTGTATTCATTCTGTTAATCAGTTTGTTCTGCTCCTAAATACGGATCATTGGTATCAGAGTGGTTTCCTCTTCATTTATTTTTGTTTGTGCATGTCCCCGACAATATTTGGGTACAAGAAGTTGGGACTCAAACCAATCAATCCATTACAATATTGGTCGTGTCGAGCCCGACAACAACCTATGGGGGACAAAAATAAAGATGATGGAGTAGGAGATCCTATTAAAATGTTGCTCGAGGGAGCCCTCGTGCGACAAAGGAACGAAATGATGGACAACTTCACGTAGATCCTTCGACGACTGCCCACAGGAGAAGCATCTTCATCAAGAGACCATGCAACCCCCTTCAAGGTACAAGTAAATTATGATATTCCATTATTTGAAGTACTGATAGATGCAAATTCTGTAGATAAATGGTTGAATCTGCTCGAAGGGTATTTTTCGGTCCACAATTTTTCTGATAGGGAAAACATCACTTTTTCACTCCTCCTGGTCGTTCCCCATGTTAATGAATGGTGGGATACTTACTCTGAGCAAAGGTTTGTGGAGGAATATGCAATATTTGTGGTGACCCCTACATGGAATTCTTTCCAGGATGCTATTAAAGAAAAATACTACCCTATTGGAAGCTACAAGGACCAGTACACTAGATGGACCATCCTACGTCAAGAAAGGGACCAGGCAGTACCAAATTTCACCAATATTTTCCATAACCTATGCACCAAATTGGGTATCAAAGACTCTGAGCATCATTTGGTGCTCAAATACCGTGACTGTTTGCATAGATACATTCAAACATAAATGGAGTTTCTGGACATCGCCTCATTGGGCACGACTTATAGATACACTATCAAGATCAAGCATAAATTTAAGCAGAAAAGGCTAGATTTTGGATCTGCAAACCCCTCACAGCCGAAGCAGGGAAAAGGTAGCCCCAACCCACACAAAAAGGGCCCAAATCGAGATGGTCACCCTCAGGACAACCAGTCCAAGTTGCGACACAAGAAGTGCAATGAGAAGACGAAGGACATGGGAAAGTGGTGTGAGTGCCATAAAATCCCTTGGCACAACACCGAAGAATGCCTCTCCAAGCAGTCCCTCATGGCTGAACATAAGTCTTCCAAGTTAGAGGTCGATTATGATTCTGAATCAAATCTTGAAGGAGTGAAGAAGATTATTGATGCTAAATCTAGTGTCACTGTCGCTACCACCAAAGTCTGACCAAGCGAACTAGAAGAACCAGAGGAAGGGGAACGCCTCTTTCACTCACAATTGTGGGTAAAGGGGGCTCTGCTTCATTTCATTATCGATAGCGGTAGTTAGAAGAACTTGATTTCAACAAAGGTCATCAAGCGGCTGTCACTGCCAATGACACCTCACCCGCAACCCTACACCACCGACTGGCTTCGCCAAGGAAGAGATATTCGTGTCAGCCAACAATGTCGTCTACCCTACGACATCAAGCCTTTCAAATATGAGGTACCGCATGATATTTCTCCCCTTGAAGTTTGTGATGTTCTTTTAGGACAACCATATTTGTGGAAGCATCATGTTGTGTATGAGTTTAGACCCCGCAATGTTATTATTACTTTGGGTATACAATTGTACAAGATATCAGAGGTAGCGCCGCCTACTACTATTTCTTTAATCTCTGCTAAGAAATGCAGTAAGGTCATCTCACAAGTGGGGAAGTTCATTTTCTTTGTGATCTGTGCTCACAATAAGCAAAAGGTCGTTGCCACATCCATGGCCTCTACACAAATCCTCTCTTTGCAGCAGAAGCAAGTGTACGGGATCGTGGAAGAATACATAGACATCTTCTCCTCACCTACAGGGGTACCAACACACTCCCAAGTCAAGCATCCAATTGATCTGACCCCCGACGCACCTCTACCTAATGGACTAGTCTATCATCGCTCACTGATGGAAAATGACGAAATCATGTGACAAATCCAAGAGTTGCTTCAAAAGTGGCACATCAAACCCAATTCCTCCCCTTGTGGAAGCCCTATTGTACTGGTGCAGAAGAAGGATGGGACATGGCAACTCTACATTGATTACATAGCCTTAAAAAAAATCACAGTTAGGAACCGATACCCCATTCCCAGGATTGATGACCTTCTTGACCAACTCAAGGGGGGAAATGTATTCAACAAGATTGACCAAAAGTATGGCTACCACTAGGTTCCCATCGAATCAACTGATGCATGTAAGACAACCTTCAAATCTAAAGAAGGTCTCTTCAAATGGATAGTCATGCCCTTTGGCTTAACAAATGCACCAACCAATTTCATGAGGTTGATGGATGATGTATTGAGACCCTTCACCAACTCCTTTGTGGTGGTATATTTGGATGACATCCTCATCTTCAGTAGAACATGGGAGGAGCAAATGCTGCACATTCAACAGATTTGGAGCACTCGGCGGTAGCACAAGCTATATCCCAACTTGGAATTATGTTATTTTGGCATGACCATGGTCCAATACTTGGGATACATTGTTGATGAGCATGGGGTACATGATGATCCAACCAAGATCCAAGTCATTTGTGATTGACCAACCCCGACCACACTTACATATCTTCAGAGCTTCTTGGGACTAGCCAACTTCTACTGACGGTTCATGTTGGTATTCTCCCATATTGCATGGGACCTTAGCTAGGTGACCAAGGGTGGTGGTAGGGCCAAGTTTGTGTGGGTGAAGGAGAAGAAATGACATTCGATGATCTAAAGCATCGCTCGTGCTCAACTCCATTACTCTCCTTTCCCGATCTGCAATAATCGTTCGAGATTAAGACTGATGCATCTGATTATGCTATCAGAACATTTCTCACTTAGCACGAGCATCCGATAAAATACCACAGTGAGACACTCTCTGATACTATTCGAAAATACCCCACCTATGAAAAGGAAATATATTCCATTGTACAAGCATGTCGTCAATGGAAACATTACATTATGAGAAAAGAGACGATCATACACATTGATCACAAGCCACTGCAGTTCATACAGACACAGGGGAAATTGTAGAATGACCACCATCATAAGTGGTCCACCTACCTGCAATAGTTCCATCTCCACATCAAATATAAGACATGTATCTCCAACCGTTTCACTGAATGCCTCAATCGACCTCCTGTGGCTGCACTCACCATTGTGCTCCATTCCTGTGGACATGAAGCATCTGAGTGGCCCCAACTTTATCAGCAAGATCCGAACTTCACCACCACTTATTAGATCTTGGGTACAGACGCAACTGTCACCAATTTTCACATTTAGTACAGACTCTTATGCTACCTGGGCCATCTATGTGTTCCTACAAGCGAGTGTGCAAAGATGATTTGGGAAGCCCACTACAGTCGGGTGGCAGGACATTTTGGCGTGGAGAAAACTGTGGTCGTTCTTCATAAACATTTTTATTGGCCAAAAATTTGATAGGACGTCGGCAAGTATATCAGATATTGCACTTCCTGTGCCATTTCCAATACAGCCATCAAGAAGCAAGGATTATACACCCCTCTTCCTATTCCTGAGAAGCCTTGGGAATCCATCTCAATGGATTACATGTCTGGCTTGCCATCCACCAAACAAGGAAATGACTGTGTATTTTTGGTTGTTGATTGGTTTTAGAAGATGGCCATCCTCACTGCAAGAAGGATATCACTTCAGCAAATACTGCCAAGCTCTTCTTCGAACGAGTGTGGGTCCACTTTGGGATACCACAAACCATCATATCTGATAGGGACAACAGGTTCCTCAACAAATTTTGGGTTCTACACTTATGGGGCTGTCTGAAGCCCCACAAATTATCTAGGTGGATACTGGTGGCCTCTCGCCTAATCCAACTGGCTTATTTTGTATGTTTTCATGTCAGCACATCTTGATGTACTAACAGGGTCGTTTTGGGGCCCTAAACGTTTTTTTTTTGCTCGCCACACTCAAAATATGTACAAAGTCATAGTTTGATGAAAGAATGTGTAGTTCTCTGAAATACCTTTCCAATGGGCTATCACGCGCCTAAAACAAAGGTCGTATGCAAAAGTTACGACCTTGGTAAGTTGAGGTACCACCTTACAACAACATACCCATAGGGACCCACATGACTTTTGGCGTTTCACCTTCTAGGGTTAGGTTTTTGGATATCTAGGGTTTTTGCATTCATGATTAATATCAAAAAGGCCTCTGGAGTCTCATTGTAATCCATTATTCTCAGACGGATGTGCGTAGGAGTCACATATCTTCTCAGATAACTACCACCATTCGAGCAAGTGTTTCAGTTCTATAGTTTTACAATTTCAGCCTATTTCATTATTCAATAGAAGATATTGTTCATTAGATATATGTTTTATACTTCACATCTATGTGCTTATTGTATTCAGTCTGTTAATCAGTTCGTTCCGCTCCTAAATCTGGATCACCAGTGCGTAATTTTACCGACGCACCGCTTAAAATAATATAGCTATTTTTTCGCAGTGTGTCGAAATAACGTTAACGCACAGGAGCATTATGTTAAACGACACAAAAAATAAATTAGATATATTATTTTATGTGGTGTGTTGGTAAACTTATGCACCGATGCGTTAATGATTACCCAACGCACCGCCGTAAAAAAATAGAGCCTAAATGTCAAATTATCGTAAAGGTGTTGTTCTAGGAGGAATACCCTACATCAGTCGTACACTGGATTTCGTAGGTGTTTAGACCACCTAGCCTTCAGAGAAGGTCCACAACGTTTACATCCATGATACCCTTTTGTTATAAGAACTACAAAATTATTAATGTATATAGAGCACATTAGTGTTGAAGATCAAAACAATCGCATTGAATTAAATATGCCAAAAAATATTGTTACGTCTATAAACAAATCAATAAACATGTAATTTACCAAAGCAAACTCCTAAGCCTAGATAATCATGTGTGGTGTAAGCACATATTCCATACAACATAAGACTCCTCTATGTTTCAATGGGTCTTGATACATCGTATATATGTATCCCTTCCCATAATTCCTTCAATTCATCTACCAATGGTTTTAGGTAGACATCCATATTCCTCACTTGTCTTCTACCAGGGACTATAAGAGCCAACATAAGATGTTCATTCTTTACGGACAACCATGGGGGGGTATTTTTATTGATCACTACTACAAGCCAAACATAATAGTTGGCATTTTGGAGGGAATATGGGTTGATGCCATCCATGGCTATTCTGAGTCGTAGATTCCGTACTTCATCCTTGAATTTTTAGGTCCATGTATCCTCTATATGCTTCATGGCTATTGAATATGTTGGGATTCACATAACTCTCGACTCACTTCTGTGCGAGGCATGCCATCCCTACAACATAGCTAATTATTTACAACAAAAGAGCTTTTGAATCCTTGGGATTATAGGCATTTTCCTCAATATCTCATGAGGAGGACCATGTAATTTACTCTTTTTATTTGATATATGGTCCCTCTCATGCCCAAATTTCATACATATCTCTTTGTCTGCATATTCTCATCTATATAGAATACAATTATTCAGACATGCATGATATGATATGTACTCAACACCCAACATATTCAACATTTGCTTTGCCTCTTGTTAGCTACCAAGCAAGACATTATCACTTGGAAGAACCTTATATTTGAATAACCTGCAGTTAGTGAGCAATAGAAATGTACAATGTCATTTAACATTCATAAAATCGACCATTTTTAATGTTGATTGTGTGACAAAATTTCTCAAAATACAAGGGACTTGATGATCAATTACCTCAATATTGTCGAGAAACATGCATTTGACTTGCCAAACTTTGCTTTCAAGTTGTACAATAACATTGTTATCCCTAACTGGGTAGACTTTGACCGGCTAGGTCCAAAGAGAGGGGTGGTGGAAGCATATTTCAGGCTTTTGAAAAAGGTATCAATGATATGGGCATCATCCCCTAGCTCATCATTCTAGAATGCATATAACAACATTATCTTCATGGCAGTCGTATCCCATAAATAATAATCCATACCAACCTCTATTTGATTGACTACATTCCCAACTTGTGAAGAACTATTATTGCTATAGTCATTCCTAATTAGTGAATCTGGACGTAGTGGGAATTGAATAGGTGGTTGATTCAACCATTCTTGGTATGTTTCCTCTCTGAGTTGTGCTCTTTTTTCAGCCTTCTCTTGATTTGACATTGTAGTGGGGTGCAACGGAAGATGATAGGTAGGTCGTTCATTATCATAATCCTAATTTAAAAAATATTGAACATTAATACATCAATGATATTAGTAAGCACAAGGAAATTGGTTTGTTCAAATTACATTATACCAAACAATTATTACCATCACTGACCCAGGACTGCGGCTGGAAAATGGCATGTTACAATTGGCAGGGTAAAGCGGCTGTCCATTTTTATCTATCAACTGCTTGCGGTATGTTGCTCCTAATAAGAGCTTCTGACATTTTTGAACCGGTGGAGTATTTTCTGCATCTGAACTCGATTCTGAATCAGGATCTTGCAAATTTGCATACATTTTTATTTCGATTGACATGGATAAAAAAATAAATTCAATTAGATAATCGAAATATAAATAAAATATGAACTTACTGGAGATGGAAAGGGGGAACTCCGTGATGGACTTTGAGCAATATGGAATGGGATGGAATTTGAAGAATTGGCCATTTCATATTATAATTTTTTCTCCCTGCATTTGAGCAAACTCAACAATAAGTTTTTAAGAATAAGATGACTTTAAGCAGAAAATGTATACTATGAAGTATTGCAAGTCATGTGGATGCATCCTAAAAGCTAATTAAAGATGAATATACTATTTTGTGTGCAAATAAAAAATTAGATAAATTTAAAGCATAACGGTGCGCTTATTTAAATAAAACACACTAGTGTGTCTATAACAATATAAAGCACCGAGACGTTTAATTACTAACCGCACCGATTCTCAAGATTTCAAATAAATAAATAAAAATTATATGATGTCGGTGCTCCAAAAATATTTAGCGCACCGGTGCTTTGTATAAACAAGCGCACTGGTGTGTTATATTAATAAACACACTGATGTTTCGAAAAACTTAAAAAACAAAAAAGCGTGACATTTTTTTTTACAATTAAAAAATGAGTTGGAATTTATTTTACGAAAATCTATTTTCATAAATTCCTTTAAATAGTAAGAAGCTATTCACTATTTCATTATTTTGCCAAAATTTGTAGAAGAGAGATTTGCAAGAGAGACATATTGGGGAGC
>SNQJ01S0238854.1:1147-13654 GCA_010110895.2 Picea sitchensis
CTTGAGTGATGTCTTCAGGTGGAAGTCCTCCCCCTGAATCCCTTGATGCTTCTGGATTACCCATTCCAGATGGTGGGGGTTCCACTTCAGTCCCTGTTGGTTGGCGTCCCTTTAAAGTTTCGTTGATGGCTTCTAACGAGCGTAGTATGAGAGCTAGTTCGGGCGATGGTGGTGCTGGTGCTGGTGGCGTGGGTGGAGCCCATGACGACGCTCCCTAGCCTCGACCTCTTCGAGTCCTGACCATCTAGTATGACTTCACCTGGATCACCTAAGGCTATCAGGGTGAGTTCCAGGACGTTTCAAATTGGTGCTACTCAAACTTAGAAACAAGGTAAGTTTTCTTTACTTGTTTGTAAATAGACATTACTCCATAAGGGTAAATGGATCGATTTTGGGTCAGGATTAAGCATCTAAGCATGGTCAACATCGAACTTTAAGGTAGGCTAACCTTACACTTTAATAACATAGTTGAATTAAAATTATTATTTATGTTGATTTAATCCATTTTAACATTATAATTTTATTCGTCTCTGCGTATGCATGTAGTTAGGTGCATATACTTTATCTTCTATATTGCTCACGACCCTTGGCTCCTAACTGCCAAATCCCCACTTGGGTTTCGGGGCTTCCTTATGCCTGCTGCCGAGAGTCTCCTGCCCTCACGGATTCCTGATCTCCGATATGTTCCTATCAATTTAGCCCCTAAGTTATGCTCGTCATCCACATGACCTTGCCTTGTGACCACAACTTTATTCCTTATCGGGATTTTGGATATCGCACTATCGATTTGCATGAATCCCCTGCCTACGGTATTCCCGATATCCCGATGCCCGATGAGCCTCTTCCTTGCATGTTAGCCTTTCCGGCTATACCGAGGTCCATGTGACCTGCACCTATGTGACCATAGTCCTAACTCCTGTCGGGATTCGGGGTTTCCCACAACAAAGATTCGACGCATAATGAATCCCGAATCCCCGATCTTCGATTTTGTGATATAATTAAGTCTTAATTAAACAATCATTAATTAATCCTTAACGAAGGTTTAAGTGTTAAGTTAATTACGTCGGGTCTTCGGGGTTCGCGAGTTCTCCTTACGTGATTTTCTTGTCACCGAGAATCCCGAAATATTGATCCCTGATGCACGTGTGAGCTCTCTCTCCCCTCCACGTCACCACTGCCTCATGTCATTCTATCGGGTATCGCGAAATCGCGACTTCTAATGCAACAATTCCTTTGTATGCAAAAGTCTGAAATGCCGAATTCCGACTCCTTCACATCCTGGGACACGTGTCCCTCCAATCGAACTGCTCCGTTCTCGCGTCGAGAAATCGCATGTCGGAGGTTCACGCACTCGTTCAAAAACCCTTCCTAGCTCCAAACCTCGATATGGAGTGACACCTGTCCTCCACTTACACGTCATGGTTGTGGGACCCGTCGCGTTTCGAGATTTCGCGACTTCTCCGGTCATGATTCCTTTGTATGCAGGAAACCCGAAATGTCGAACGCCGATCCCTCGGGATCCCCTGACACGCGTCCTCGTAATGAACGGCTCAGATATCATCAGGAAATTGCGGATCGCAATTTCCTGTTGCGCAATTTCCTTACCCTCGAAAACTCCGAAGAAAAAAACTCCGACGGCGCCCGATCCTTTGCCACCTGGCCTCGCAGATGGACGGTCCCGATTGTACCGGGATTTTCCTACGGGTTTCCCGACTCTTCCCAGATGATGGACACCTGTCCTTCACTCTGACTCTAGTGGTCCCACCATGCTTACGTCACCATCGGGATATCGCCGATCGCGATTCTCAGCGACGCAGTTTCCTTATCTTTGAAAACCCCGATTTCCCGATCCACGACTCTATGGGATCCTCTGACATGCGTCCTCGCACAATGGACGGTCCAGATCTGATCGGGAAATCACGTATCATGATTTCAATATGCATGAGTCTCTTGTCTCCGGAAACCCTGATTTCCCAATCCCCGACTGTACGGGATCTTCTGACACGCGTCCTGCACAATGGACGGTCTAGATCTGATCGGGAAATCGCGTATCGCGATTTCAATATGCATGAGTCTCTTGTCTCCGGAAACCCCGATTTCCCGATCCCCGACTCTACGGGATCTCCTAACACGTGTCCTGCACAATGGACGGTCCAGATCTGATCGGGAAATCGCGTATCGCGATTTCGTGTTGCAACGGTTCTATACTCCCCAAATCTCCGATAGTAAAATCCCGACGCCTCCCGAAAACGCTGACACGTGTCCTGCCGAGATCAACGGCTAGGATCCGTTCTCGGGATTTCGAGAACCACAAGGTCTCGATTTTCTAACTTCACAAAACCCCAATGACTCAGAATTCCCAATGACTCTTCCTGTGCACGCTAGGGCTTAAACCCCGCACAACTTGTCTAGATCTAACGGCTGACGGGATTTCATCCGAGATCTGACGACGCAAATCCGTTCTCCCGTGTAACAAACAACTCTTCTTTGAGATAATGATTAATTTGCATGAAACATTACGTAATGTAAAAAGTTCTCTCTTTGGCACGTTTGAAATTTTATAAGGGTCTATGGTTCTTGAAATTTTCACATTGTTACAATCATCGAGGCTTAATATAGGAAAATAGTTCACACTATTCCTGTGTGATACAAATCTGATAAGTTTCCTTGTTCCGACTGCGCATCGACAGTTCCCCATTTAGGTAAGTTCGAGATAAAGTAGGCCTGTTCAAGGTCCCGCAAATGTCTTTTGCATTTTATTTAGTACGGTTCGCGTAATTATTGAATCTCACCAGTTTCAAGCCTTCCAGAGAAGCTTCCCTCGACATTTTCATCGGTTTCAGGTGTCTATTCTACCCGAACCTTCATTAACAACATTGCCCAAATAAAATTTACGTTATGACTTCTCTCTTCTGTGCTCAATAGTTTGGATACCATACTGTATCATGTATCAGTTCCATTTAGTCAAACTGAACGCGTATCTCCTACAGGTTAAGCATGGCTGGTGTTAACACTCCTGGTTTCGGCCCTTAGGTCCCATATTTCGAACTAAGCCACTCTGATACCATATTTAATGCCCATATATTACTAAGGGTCATTAAGTTTCCTAAACATTTTAATAAGTAAATTGAAACAAAACTTCATAACATAATATTGACTTTTATAACAACAACTTCAGTAACTTGGATTTATCAATAAATATTAAATGATTTATAGTATGAAATAAATACATAACTTAAAAAGTACCTAGATCTGATGCTAATTTATGTTGCCTCTTTGCTTTGCTGCTGCCTTTATTCTCCCTGCTACACAGATCAACCCTGCCACAAACAGGAAAATAACTACCCAAAAATATTGTCCTCCCTGCCAACTAGGAAAACTACCTAGCTCCAGGATATCTATGGATATCCTGGCCCTCCATGCCCAAAACCTCCAGCAACTCGGTGCCTCCCCTAATCAAAAGCCACAGTCCAAACACTCTATTCCTTGTTCCCAACAAGCCAACAGTCCACATAGAATACAACAGGTTCACAGCCAATACCACAGTGCATAGAAATTCTGCTCACGGCACAATGCAATGGCTCTCGGCCAATACAACTGGCTCAGCAATACAGTCCACATCATCCATCCCCGCCAAATGGTGCACACATCCCCCTCTTCCCATCCCTTATTCCTCCCTGCGGACTAACGCAATTACTCCACAACCTCTCCCTGTCCTCTGTCCTGTGTTCCCCTTTAATATTTTTATCATCCGGGATTTCTGGGCTATCCCGCTCTGGATACGCCACCCCCTGGGCATATGCAATTCTTATTATATCATTTCTTTTTGATCTCTTAAATTTATGTCACAGGTCATTAAATGTGATCTTCAGTTGGTTTATTATTACTTAGTTAATCCTCAATTATTCTTTAATTAACTCTTACTTAATAATCTTAATCATTTATCAATTTAGGGTCGTTACAGTAGAAGTTAGTTAGTATTTAATGGGTTTTGGGTAGAAAGTAACATAAATTGTGAGTGAGTTGAGTTGGTTGTTGAACGATGAGTATGAGTTGAGTTGAATATCATTCAAGAGGTATGTGTGCACTGCAGCATAGAATGACTTGGGAAGGTTTGGTTTTTTACTCAAGATTATTGTATGAGCACAGTGTGCACCTATTGTAAGGAGGACTATGAATTAATAATCTAAGAATCCTTCCATTATGGGCGTAGCCCAGTTTGGGGTGAACCACACTAAATCTGTGTGTTCTGGTGTGTTTTTATTTATGTTCATTGCTCACATATAAAGGATGATTAATGATTAGTATGAATATGTATATGATGGTTTCGCGCATATATTGAATTTTTAAGTAGGATGATTATGTCATATGTTATGGTACTATAATGGTTTTCCACACAGAATATATGAATGAACGTTAATTAAATAGTAAGGATGAATGCCTCATATTCCCCCGTGATTGTAGAAATGTAGTTCCTTTAGTCCCCATAGGTACCTAAGGTGAGACTTCATCTTCTTTCGGGTGATGTCGAAAGGGGCGATATCTTGGAATTTGTTAGTGAATTAATGTTTAACCCCGGGTCTGACCACTGCATGCCAACAACTACATAATAATAATATCGTGGCGTCGTTCAAGAAGGTACTGAAGGAGTATGGATTCGTCAACTTTTTGGAGAACTTGGCCTTCCTGTTCAGACCTCGACTACGATATAATGTGATAAAAAAAGTGTTATACAAGTTTATTACAATCTTGTTTCCCATAGAAACATGAACCATGTTGATATCCATGCTCACTATTTGAGATAGTTGGTTCACGATAACGTTGTCTCTATTGAATATTACAGAACCGAAGATCAATTTGTTGATATATTCACCAAACATTTAGCTGAATACATATTTATCAAGATTTGAATGATTCTTGGGATTCAAAAAGATGCAATTATGAGGGGGTGCCATAATGATGTAATTTCACCTCATTGATATTTATATTTGTGTACTAATGGGGGGGTGTTGGAACATCAAGATTTTATATTTCATCACACATCTCCTGGATTATTTCGATCGATAGGTAAAACTACATATGGATACAGTTGTTTAGAAAATCGACCAACACACTACACCATTTGGTCGAGTAGTTGACATTCCCGTTAGTTGGACAATCGACCAATAGTTGAAGATATTCTGGTGGTGGATCGACCATCCCAACTCTTGACTATGAATTGGACATGTAGGCGGTCGAGTAGAGAATCTCTATTGATCTGACTCTACAGAGAGGATTTAACGAGTCAAATCTAATAGTGGACCGTTACATGTGGAGAATATATTATATATTCTATGTAAATTAGTTAGATATTGAGGCTATAGAAATCAGACCCCTTTAGTCATTTTTATCAGGGCGATTAGGTGATCGATATCCAATATGCATTGTGATGTTCTGATCACAGTGCACCTTACTTAAGTTATGTAATGGTGTCTTTAGACACCACCCTTTATCTTCAAAATTATTTTGTTCCTCTTCTATTATCTATATTGTTGTGTTCTCTATTTCATGTCATGTTCCACCCCATTTCCCAACAAGTTATATGGTATCAAGTGTGATGCAGGAGCATCTATGACGTCATGGAACGAGCAGCACGGGGATAAAGAGATACAGCAGGACAACGCCAGCACATGCATTTTTGAAATACTTTGGAAAGATTGTTGCGCCGCCATTTAAATGAAGGCATTCAAAGCCGGGCGCACTTGTATTATATATAGATAGGAAGGCATTTAATAGTTTTAATGCTATTAGATAGGAATTAACTGTACATTAGAAAGTTTTGATTTCGAGAGGGAAAACAGAATATAGGCACCCTCCTTGTATCATTGTAGCATTCAGAATCATTCCTGCATTCTGGAGGAAAAAAGAGCAAGCAGAGAACTTGTGAAGAACACCCATGTACAGATTGAATTAATAGAAGAAAGACTTTGATTCAATTATATGGCTGTGTTTGTTTTCTGTGTGTTGATGATGTTATGTTGTTGCATACTTGATTTTTTTATGCCTTTCTTCTATATGCTGCATATGTTATTGCATGGCAGGTTCGAAACCTGAGGGAATGAGGAAATAAGTTCCAATTGTTTCTCTGATTGAGCCAGGAGATTCCTGCATAGAGTGCAGTTGAATTCCTTCGCATAGAGTGCGTTGAGGAGGCTAAGCAGTTGAAATCTTGTTCTCGTTTTCCTAGAGTGAATTTGGTTGTTCAAGTCGTGCAGAGGAAGTGCAGGTCGAACTTGAAGTTTTCAGTCGCTAGCTTGAGCGAAAGAAGACAGGGATTTCTATGGCTTGGAGCGCCTAGAATTCCAAAGTGATCAACACTTGGAGAGTCGTTGAGGTCGTGCATCAGAGTGTGCGTAGAACCCTTGAAGGAGGCAGAGGAAATAAGCTCAGGAGGGATAGTTCCTCGTACATACCGTGGGAACAAACCTGGGTGAGATTTGAACCAAAAGAAGCTTCGGAGCAAAGCAGGTTTGCAAGGCGGGGAATCATCGGCCAAGAATTGCCAAAAGAAATCACGAAGTCCTGAGGATCGTTGGATCATGGAAGAGTTGTGAGGGAGATAACCCGTAAGCACAGTCGAGGAGGATAAAAGTCCATCGGGCTTCGGTGGTTCGGTGTTCGGGGTTTGGCGAGGTAAGAGTTCTACCCCTCGTGAAATCGCGAGTTGCGATTTTCTCGATTTGATAGGAGCCGTCGATCTTCAGAGAGACACATGGCGTCAATTTGGAGTTCGGGGTTTGGGGTTTGGGTTTCAAAGTTTTGAGTTGCATGTGACTGCGCTCACAGAATTCGCGAGATCACGAATTCTGATTTCTCGATTTTCGGAAGGGAGATCGCTGAAGGAACCTACTGTGGGTAGTGGACTCCCAAGTGGAGTGGAAGAGTACTTAGACTCTTCGGGCCATGTGTAAGAAGGTCCTGGTGGGAGCGGCCGTGCCATCGAGGGTAGGGTTGCGTCAGAGTGGTATCAGAGCTCAAAGATCTTGTCTGTATATTTCAGGCAAGAGGAGTGAGGGAGGAAAGGAAAGCACTCTGATACTCACGACTTGCGTCAGAGTGGTATCAGATCCGGTTAAGAAGTTCTCTTTGTTCAGGTAACAGAGAGCAAGCAGATTACACCATGCCGCCCAGAAGAGAGAGGAAATATCTTGATCGTGAAGACAGGGATGCCCGAAGAAGGGGTAGGCCAGCAGGTAATGCTGAGATGATGCGAGAGATGAGGGATCTCCGAGCTAGACTTGAAGAAATGGAGACCACCCAGAGACATGGTGTTGGTGCAGCAGAGTTCAGTGATCAGGAGATTGAAGAGGAAGCTGGACACGATGCCGAAGAGGTCTCAGTAGAATATGCCTCGACAGAAAGACTGATTAGAGCCATTTCGAGGATGAGCTCGAAGACGAAGATGGACATTCCCGTCTATGAGGGAAGTCTAAATGCAGAGCTGAGAGAAATTCTTTATTATTGGATCGAGCATTGGATACCTACTTAGATTACGAAGACATCGAAGAAGACAAAAATAAGGCATGCTTTTACCAAGTTGAAGGGACATGCGACCTTATGGTGAACCCAGCTGCGGCCGAGATAGGTTTCCAAGGCAAACAAAAGATTAAAATTTGGGATCCGGAGGATCGCCAAAAGATGAAGGTAGAGACTATCACGAGAGACTATCGGAATCACTACTGTTGTCTGAAACGAGCAGTTGATGACGGTTGAAAGTACGAGTTCTATAGGCTCAACATTCCAGGCGGCGGGTCATCCGGAGAGTGATGATGAAAAGGTGGCGAGATACTTGAATGGTCTTAGGTATGACATTCAGATTACAAGTGTGCCCGGCTTTGAATTGAGCATGGTTACCATTTGAACAGTTGAGGATGCGTACCCGATAGCTTTAAAATCCTAGGAAGATGACCATAGCGAGGGCCGTGAGGCTGAGGCGGCTTGACTAGAGGCAAGAAATTTCCCAGAGCGAACTCAAATACCCAGGAGGTGGAAGGAAGCCTCGGTGAGTTGAAGGGTGGAACCTCGCAGTGAGAGGAGAGGTAACAATATCTTTGGCTAGATGGTGACATCTTGAGCTAGGTGGCCCAGGATATCTTGTATCCAGCGTAATTCCTCATACACAGAAGAGGAGGAAGGGGGAGAGGAGGAATTATCACATGTTTTACATGTGGAAAGAATGGACACAAGTATTATGAGTTTCTAGATAAAAAGAAGGAGAGTGGAAAAACTCACATCGCTGAAGCAAATAGGTGGGATGTTGAGGCAGAAGGTGTTGAAGGCGAAAGATCGTTGGTGGTGTGGAAGGTTCTTTTGACGCCAGATAAGGAGGTGGAGAGTTTGGTCCAAAGGATCAGACTTTTTAGAACAGCTTGCGAGACCAAGGACTGGGTATGCAATGTTATTGTTGATAGTGGTAGCATGGATAATTTTGTTTCTACAGAGATGGTGGAAAGGCTGGAATTGAAGACAACTGCAGTCATACAAAGTGTCATGGGCTACTTGAGAAAGGACACCGCATTATGTGTTAAAAGATGCTTGGTAAATTTTAAAATGGGTGAATATAGGGATGAAATTTTTGTGTGATGTCATTCCCATGGATGTCTGTCATGTTTTATTGGAGACCTGACGGTGTAGTAGGAATGTGGTTCATGATGGAGAATGAACACATACACCTTGGAGAAAGGTGGAAGATCACGCCACATTGCATCCGATGAAGGATAAGAAGGAAGTGAAGCCGGAAGTAACAACCACGATACTTCTCATGAGTGGAAGGAACTTATCATAAATTTTGGAGAAGGATGAGGGGATCCACAATTCTTAGTTTTCGGAAACGAATTGTCGACAAGCACAATAGTGGGCGACTCTAGAAGAGATTGAGGGAAGCTGCCGGAGTTATTTGATATCAATAGATGAATGAACTACCTGGATTAGATTTGCCACCGATGAGGAGTGTGAAGAATCACCATTGACCTCATACCTAAAACAAGTTTTCCAAATAAGACAGCATACAGGTTGACACCTCGAGGAGGAGAATGAGGAAGTCAAAAGGTGGTACAAAGATCCCGGAGGATAAAGGATTGGTGAGAGAAAGTCTTAGTCCATGTGCCATTTCCAATGATACTTGAGTCGAGAAGAAATATGGAGGCTCGAGGATGTGTAATACAGGACTCGAGGCGTTAATAAATTACCATCCCGGATCTGAGTTTCCAACTGCTTAGAATGGATGACACGATGGATTACTGAGTAGAGACAAATTACTTTTCAAATAGATCTCAAGAGTGGAATATCATCAGGAATCAGGATCTTGAGAGGGACATGAATGGAAGACAACATTCAAAGGCTCAAATGAAAGTTTGTATGAATGGTGGTCATGTCGTTTGGTTTGACAACCGCGCCAAGCACATTCATGAGACCGATGAATGATCCTGTGAGAATTCATTGTGGAATTTAATGGTGTATACTTGGATGACATATTGATTTTCGGCAAAACAAAGGCTCAAAATTTGGACATTTAGCCCTTTATTGATGAGAGAAGAATACAGCCGGGGAGAAAGTGGCGATTAATTCGAATCTTCCTTCATCACTGAGCCAATTTCATTTATTTGGGCTTTGTAATCTCGACAAATGAATTGAAGATTGATCACGAAGGTTAGAATTGTCGAGGGGTGGCCATCGTAGAAATGTTTTGAGGTAAGGAGATTCATGGTGGCTAGCTTCTGAGAAAGTTCATTCGAAATTCCAGTGGAATCAGTAGCGCAACAATGATGGAAACTGTGAAGAAGCGACATAAATTTTTTTCATTGGACAGCCGAGGCTGAAAAGAGCTTGAATTTGTTGAAGTGGAAGATAATGGAGCAGCCGATTTTGGTGTTTCCTGATTTTCAAAAGGCATTTCAAGTGAAGTGTGATGCTAGTGGATATGTTGTGGGAGGGGTATTGATGTAGGGGATAGTGACACATTGCATATTCTGTGAGAAAGGCTGGATGATCTGTGAAGTACTCCACATATGAAAAAGAGTTCTATGCCATTATCTGAGGCATTGAAAAGTGGAAGTGTCTCATACCTAAGGAATTTGTCTGTCTGGTGATAATCATCGCATTCTGATTAAGTGAGTCAACAAAATTTGAATGAGAAAAACATGCAAAAGTGTTCAGAACCATCACGAAATTTTACATTTGTGATAAAGCATTTTAGAATGCGAACAAGGTAGGCTGACGTATGAGTAGAAATATTTGATCTTCTGCCGAGTTCCCAGAGTCAAGACTTTGGGTTTTGAAAATTTGAAGGATATGTATGCATGTGGCCTTGAGACTTTGTAGGCATACAGAAGGCAATAGAGAACAGTTCTGGGGATGAGTCGTGGATTGATTACGATCAATATGGATTTCTATTCAGAGGCAGTCAATTGTGCATTCCAAAATTCTCAATGAGAGAGAGGTACGAGGCAAAACGGAGCTTAGTAGGTCATTTGGACAACCAAGACCCAACCGTAAAGTGAGAACTGGGTTCTTGGCTGCCTCGTATGCCTCACCAAAATATGCGTCGCTGTGCTTTTCCTTCACCAAATTCTCTCTCATAGAGCAATCTGGAATGCACAATTGACTGCCTTTGAACAACAATCCATCTTGGATCAGGTAGTCAATCCACAGACTCCTATCCCTGAGAAATGGGTTCTCGGCTGCCTCGTATGCCTCACCAAAGTCTGCATCACATGCATACATATCCTTCAAATTTTCAAAACCCAAATTCTTGACTCTAAACTCCTGCAGCATCAAACATTTTCTTCTCAAGGCGTCAGCTACCTTGTTCGCAGTCCCCAAAATGTGCTTTATCACAAATGTAAAATTATGCATGTATTCCACCCACTTTGCATGCTTCTGATTCAGCTTCTCTTGCTGACTCACGAACTGTAACGCATGATTATCACTGTACAGGACAAATTCCTTGGGTATGAGATAATGCCTCCACTTTTTCAATGCCCGTATAATGGCATAGAACTCTTTATCATATGTGGAGTACTTCAGTTTCACATCATCCAGCTTCTCGCTGTAATATGAAACAGGTCGGTCATCCTGACTCAAAACCCCTCCAACAACATATCCACTAGCATCACACTTCACTTGGAAGGTCTTCTGAAAATCCGGCAGCACCAGAATTGGCTGCTCAGTAATCTTCCACTTCAACAGATTGAAGCTCTTCTCAGCCTCGACGGTCCAATGAAAAACTTTATGCCGCTTCTTCACAGTGTCCATCATTGCTGCGCTGATTCCACTGAAATTTCGAATGAACTTTCGGTAGAAGCTAGCCAGTCCATGGAAGCTCCTTACCTCAAAAAAATTTCTCAGCGATGGCCAATTCCTGATTACCTCAACCTTCTCAGGATCCATCTTCAATTCATTTTCCAAGATTACAAAGCCCAAATAAATGAGTTCTGTCTGCATGAAGGAACACTTCTTCAAATTAATCAGCAGCTTCTCCTGCTGTAATCTTCTCATCACAGTGGCCAAATGCCTCAAGTGTTCAACCCTGGTCTTGCTGAATATTAGTATGTCGTCCAAATACATGACCACAAATTTGCCAATGAATTCCCGCAGGACTTCATTCATCAGCCTCATAAAATTGCTCGGTGCGTTTGTCAAACCAAACGGCATGACCAGCCATTCATACAAACCTTCATTTGTTTTGAATGCTATCTTCCATTCATCTCCCTCTCACATCCGGATCCGATGATATCCGCTCTTGAGATCTATTTTGGAAAAGTAATTTTCCCCACTCAGGCAATCCATCAGATCATCCATTCTCGGCAGTGGAAACCTGTATCTGATGGTAATTTTATTAATCGCCCTGGAGTCTGTACACATCCTCTATCCTCCATCTTTCTTCGGACTCAGTACCGTTGGAACGACACACGGACTAAGACTTTCTCTCACCAGTCCTTTATCCTGCAGATCCTGTACCTGCCTTTTGACTTCCTCATTCTCCTGAGGTGTCAACCTGTACGCTGCCTTATTTGGCAAACTTGCTCCGGGTATGAGGTCAATGTGGTGACTCACACTCCTCATCGGTGGAAACGAACGAGGTAGTTCGTCCACGATGATATCAGCAAACTCTCCAAGCAGTTCCTGAATCTCTTCTGGCAAGTCGTCCACTCTTGTTTTTGTCAGGACAATTCTCGGCTTCGTGACAACGAAGAATTGTGGATCCTCATCCTTCTCCAGCTTTGTGAGAAGTTCCTTCCCACTCATGAGAAGTATCGTGCTGGTTACTTCCAGCTTCACTTCCTTATCCTTCATCGGATGCAATGTATGTGATCTCCCATCCTTATCCAAGGTGTATGTGTTCATTCTCCCATCATGAACCACATTCCTATCATACTGCCATGGTCTCCCCAATAAAACATGACAGACATCCATGGGAATGACATCACACAAAATTTCATCCCTATATTCACCCATTTTAAAATTTAC
>SNQJ01S0238855.1:0-13650 GCA_010110895.2 Picea sitchensis
TCTGGGGTGTAAATACTTCATGGGGTATAAACACAGCTGAAAGCAATGACCTCTAAATCAGGAAGATAATCAGGCTCCACAACCAACATGTTTCAACATCAGGAAAGCGTTCTCCTAGATTGGTCTATCATGTGGCTATGCTAGTGCTAATATGACCAAGGGAGAATGACTCATTCACTCATGGGGATATTCTAGTGGTGAATCGCCCAGGTATGTTGATATCATCAGGTATAGATTCAAATATATTGTTCATGCACGGGGCTATGCTAGTGTTGATATGACCAAGGGAGAATGGCTTATTCACTCACAGGGCTCTGCTAGTGGTGAATGCCCCAGGTATGTTATTGTTCTCCATGTTTGAGCAGATGTTCTTCCTACATTGGTCATGCATGGGGATATGTTAGTGTTGATATGACCAAAGGAGAATGATTCACTAATCCATGAGGCTTTTCTAGTGGTGAGTGGACCAGATAAGCATTAGACATACTATAAGGCCCACAAATTTTAAGAAATTCCATAATCATAACCAAGGAACAATTAGACAAGGAATTAGCTGAAGACTTCATAGGCAAGCGAATTTGATAGCCTCGTAGAATTTCCTGAAGAAGAACTTAAGCAATCTCTTGTCGCATTTGTAAATGAAAATGAGCACCACATGTTAGCAATTGATCAACTCCATGTAGAATATAAATAAACAGAGGAGGGTATTTTTGGGATTAGAGTTAACCAAGAAATCACCATCCTATCGATAAAGGAGTACATCATTGAATGGATCAAGAATTCGTTACAAGAGATCAACAATCTGGAATAACTACCCAAGAAAATTACCTCAAAGGAAGCCCTAAGCTTGAAATGTTATAAAGGAAAACATGTAGCAAGAGATCAGATAGAGAGAGAGAGAGGATTTCCTTCTTAGTATGTTAAGAATTTGTTACATTTGGCCTTACTTTTCTTTTCTTTCACTTAGTCATTCATTCCTCAGTCTTATCTGTTTCATGATCTGTGAAAAACTAAGACCAATTTCTAATTGTTTCCCTTTCTTTATTCTAGGTCATTCTTCTATTTAATGGTCCATGGGAGCCCCAGTCCCAATCTGTTTGGACAAACACATTTTACTTTTTTGAATATTACAAACACTTTTAAAAGACAATTATATATTCTTTTAGGTTCCCGGAGAACTGTTTGGAATACATGACTATTTATTTTTCTGACTTTGAGTTTTAAGTTGACTTTTCAAGTGTGTCCATCGGTCTTTCATATTTTCAATGAAATACCCTCTTAAGATATCTGCATATGTGGCCATTTAATTTCATTATGAAAAATGATATTTTATTCTTAATGCTTTGATGGAAATGTTTGTTGTGAGGATTCCTATTTTATTTTTACATGAACAATCTTATACAATATGTTAAATCTTGTATGATATTGTAAATTTTCATGTGAATAAGCATGGTCCTTCTCAGGCCTTTCTTTCATTGAGAGTATTTATTTATGAAATAAACTTAGTCCTTTCTCGAGTTTTATTTTAATTTTGTATATTATTCATATAGAGGAGCATCACCTATTTAAAAACGCAGGAGGATTTATCCCCATGAAGTTGTTTTCAAGACTTGACAATATTAGAGATCAACAATGTATTCATCGAATTGAATTCAATGGAAGCATATTTGAAGATTTTGAACTGGGTCAGAAATTAGAGATAGCCATCCCAAAATAAATATCTCCAGATGTTCCATGTCTACATGAGAAACAAATTATCAAACTTGTGTTAGGTGTTGGGTAGGTGTTATATTCATTGCATGTGTGTGGGGGTGCGTCAAATTCGATGATTACGTATGACAATCCTAGTTTTCTAAATTAATCTTGGATTAAGGGATTAGGGTTTTGGTAGATGTGGAATACCTAAAATATTGTATATATTGTATTGTGAATGGTGAAATTAATATTATGAAGAGTTGAGAGGTGTGGCACCAAGGAATTTTGGTTTTCTCCCAGTTAAGGTTTTCCAGTGTAAATATCTATGCGCTATGTGTATGAACCATTTATTAAATATTTTTTTTCTTAAGAATCTGTATGCATTGCTTTACTGCACATGTTTAAAAATTACACTAGGAAGGAAGGAATACACTCATGAAACAATGAAGGTGGTGGTAAATTAGGAGATACAATTTCAATAGCCTATTAATGTGTGGGACCTATCCATGAAGCTATTGACAAGATAGGTTTTATAGCCAGAAAAATTATAGATATAAATTAGAAGGTAGAAGATTATTGGAGGGTAGATATTGACGATAAGAAATAAAATGGTTTGCAAGTAAATGATTAAATGATATGTGATTCTAATTTTACACCTTTATTAGAGCTTGCTTCAGGGATAAATCCCCTATGATCTGGGTTAAAATATCACATAGAGTGTGCACCACAAGAACTAACCCCCGCCAAAAGAAGCAGTTAAGAATTCATGACTAACCAAATACTAATGAGCAGAAAAATGACTAACCTAGATCCTAACGTTTGAAGAAGATTCCTTGCGTGAATCCCTACTCCAATCTTTTTCTCCAAAGATCTCTTTTTCAACCTATACACAAAGAGGAAGAAGGCTACAACGTAGGTAGTTACAATAACTAGCTCTTAACTATACCAAATAAGATCAAATATGTTATTTTCAAGATAATCAAATGCATATAAATTACAAAATTAAATAAAAAAACATAAGGTTGTGACAGAAAAGAGAGTTCTCATTATATTAACAATCTGAAATCAATGAATGATACAACTTGAAACTATTTTTGTACTACCTATAACCGATATTTGAATTCCTCCACCTAGGCTAATGAATATTTCTAGTACCTCCTGACTCCTCACTCCAGATAATTCAAGGGAAGAGAATGAGTCTCCTCCTAAACATGATAGATGAGCAAGGTATTGGAAATAGGGTTTCCATAAATGAAGGGGAAATCTTAAAAACTCAGGGAATGGGATTGCAGACTTAGTGGAAATTCGCAAGAATACTGATGATTCAATGGATGCCTCCATCTCCTCCACCAAATGGCACTTATTTATAAATTATGAACTTGTTTGGAGTAGTTAGGCATGAGCTATAATAGGTAATGACAAGACAATTTATGAACTCTGCCCAAAAAGGCACATTTTTTGAAAATTATATATTTTTAGGGAATTCTGAGGCATATGCACTATGTTGAAGGAAAACAAACATATATAAAGTTGCATACACAAGATAAAAATGGATAGTGAGCATATGGGTTCAATTTTTTTTTTTTTTAATATTTTGAGGAGGAAGTTTGGGGAATTTTGGTCTACAAAAGGGAGATGGATGTAGGATTCAGGCCAACAAGTGCATCAATGCAACGATGTGGAAAAATATTCTATAACATATGTCCCCTAATGTGTGAGGTCATAAGGGAAACTAATGGCTGAAATACAGTACACAATCCAGGAGGAGACTACACAACATGCCCAATCAAAGTTCATCGAACACTGGACCATAACAAAACCTGCAAAAGAAATCAAGTATGAGACTAATCTCTTCCCAAGGTGGGAATACCCATGCTTAGGAGTGATGAAAGCATGGTCTCCAAGTAAATTAAACTGCATATCCATGAAGTATGTATATAAGTAGTGACCGTGGCCACAAAAAATGTGTACACAGTGGATCTATGTCAAAAGAGATCATATCCACGAACATATACATGGTGGATCTATGTCTCAGAATCAGAGGAGGATATCTGGAATCATGGACATGAAAAAAATGATCCTCCTCAAGTACCAATGTCAATCTATGTATTAGAATCGAGGAGGATAACTGGAATCAAAGAGATGAAAAAAACGATCATCCTCAAGTACCAATGTCATGTAAAGGAGTGGTATTGTCCAATGCAACTCGGGCATGAACATAAAAGAGGTGATGTGTGGGTATGTTGAGGGACTAGGGAGTTCCCAACAACAACATCTTAACCTCTTAGTAAGATGCAGGAATGGTCACCCTAGTTTATAGCCCATACATAAGCACATTATACCCCTAACTAAAGAGTAAGAGCTCAAGCATAAATGATTATTTATGATTTTAAAATATTTGATTTTTATTTGATTTTGCAATTTATAGTGAAATATGAAATTAAACCAAGTTAATGTGAATTTTGTAAGTGAAAAACTTGAAAGAATGTTAAACTAACTATACTAAATTAGTTATGTATTTAAAAGAAAACCCAAAAGTTAAAAGAACTAAAACTTTATTGCATGATTAAATTTTATATGTTTATTGACTTTATCAATTTTATATTTTATTTTGTATGAAATATAAAATAAAAGTTAAAACAAATTAGTATGAAAATGTTGTGTTGGACACGTAATCCTTTGTGGATGCGTTACTTGTAACAATATTATAAATATAAATAGTCGTAGGTGATAGGAAAAGTATTCAGTTATGGAATACCACCAGTCATTTAATGTTGTATTTATACACCTATCAAGCTAATCCAATAGACAATCCTTGTCGTGTAGAGAAGTCAGTGAGTGAGTGTGTTGTTAAGGCACTTTGTAAATGAAGTCATTGGTTCAAAACCTTTGGGGACACCTCAAATCCAGCCATGTTAAGGGCTGGTGCATTACAGGACAGGTGCGATCCTTGGTTGATTTTGACGACTTAGATACCCCTGGGTCGTGGCATCTGAGCCACAGGACAATCCCACAAGTCAGATATTTAGCTAACAAAAAAAAAGAAAATTCAATAGACATCAAGTATGGAGTTATTTTCTGCCATCCCTGTCCCGACAGTGGTAGCAGAGCCAACGCTAACTCCATAATTACTCATGACATTTCCTTTCCCCTGGGGTGTATAAAACACCTCTCCTCATTCCTGATTGATTCTCTGATCTTTGTTCATTCCAGTCTAGTTATTCTTTGTCTAAGCATGCCTCTCTAGATCACATTGGGTGCCTCTCTCACACCCATACATCGGTTGAAGTTCTTGGTAGACACTTGAAACCCTAACTATAAAATATCTAACACACACATGTTGTTTATTCCCTCACACTCTTCTAAAATGATACATTGCCTCTCCTTTTTATTCTAGACACCTTTGCAGATGAATCTCTTCGAACAAAGAGAATCTACTAACTATTATATTCATGACTTGGAACGGAGTAGCCTGAAATCGTACCTAAATTCACATGAACTTCACAACTTTCTAAACCTAATTTCACATTGTCTACACTCTTCTCACATTTTGTATCAGTGCATGGTATCGAGGACCTTGACCTCAAACAATTTTTTGTCGTCCTCTTCACTTCATGCGTCATGTTTCACTACTCACTCGACTATAGATTTGAAGCAATATTACCTTTACTCCATAGCTGGTATATTTATTCCATATATGCAACCATTATCCAATATTCATTGGTATTCCAATATCTGTTGGTATCCAATATTCATTGTTTCTTTACCTCTCAATCTGTGGACTACCTTCATTTCTCATCACCTAGATAATCGAACTTGTTACATCATTTTCACACAGACCGATCACCCCAGTTTCACTACACGCTCTCAAAAATCTCGCATTGATTCGAGATCTTTTCATCGTGACTTATAAAGAATTGTGTTAAATGAGCATAATTAAAGTGCACCATTAAAGAAGGGAAAACTTAGAAATGAAGAGACATAAGCATCAGATCTGAACACAAAAACTTGATAATGGAGTTCATCCCTAGTGGACTATGTCTCTGGGTCCTGCTCTCAAATGGGTAGGCTCTTTCATTAGCTCAACAAAAGAATTTGGCAAATACATGAATATACCTCATTCTGAAATAAATATATAGAAATAATGCTTAGATTAGAAAACAAACATCACCGCTAGATTTGTGGCATCGAATTACCCAAAAATGACTGTCTCCATGCTCCGATCTGACTCTGGCACTCCCAGGCCCAAGAGAAATTTTGTCTCGATTTGCATGCCCTCTGCAACCTGCAATTATGACAGTCCCATCTCAAAATCCATGCTTGCAAATCTGTATGGTTCGTGCCTCCTCTCTCGGCTCTGTGCATATTGTACTCTTTAAGTATTGAATTCGGGTGGATATACCAAGAAGCATTAGTGGCATGTTGATTATGGGCAGAGTTGTAAAGTCGTTGGGTATTGCGGAGGTACTGGGGTCGAATCCCACCAGTCTCCAATTTTAAATGTTGGTTTTGTTATATATGTTGCAATATATCTATTTCCCACTAAGTTTAGTGGATCTGTTATCGATACTTGCACTTTCTGCAAACATTTGCATGGTCCACTAGACTTGGCGAACCCGCCATATTTTGTTTAAAAAAAAAATTCGTTTACAATTCAATATTAGACATCTTTTGGGCTGCCATGTGTCGCCCAATGATTGGGCCATGTGGTGCCCACTGATATGCCCACCTATATGATGAAGTAGCTTCTCTGTCACTATGTACTGACATGCGGCGCTTCCTGGGTGGTGCCACATGGCACTTTTCTATTGGTCCACATGGACCCCTAAAACACCCAATAGCGAGTGACACATGGCAACCTCTGGTGTTTCCAAGTAGCATGTTGACGTCAGTAGCCCGTATGATGATGTCACCCTTCCATGTCAGCTACTGACATCAACAGTACAGATGATGATGTGTTCCCTTGCTAATTGGCCATGTTTGACCGCAACTTTGACTGCGAACAACTTTCAAACGTAACTCCATTTGACGAGTTGTTTGTGCTGTTAGAAATCTTGCGACGTGCTCTTCACGATCATGACGTTTTCACTGAGTTTTTGGAATTTTTAATTTTTTCCCTTTCTCTATCTATTGGAGCCATTCTGAGCATTATGAGTTGCCTCTGTGAGTTCTGATTTATTCTTAGCTTTCTCTGGATCATTTTTGGATCATGCCTTCCCACTGAGAGATTTTTGGACCACCAAAAGCTTTCATCAATCAACTGGTAAGTGAGGGAAAATTCCCCTCACTTTGTCCTTCTCGATCCACTTTGCACTGCTTGGATGTGTGCCTTTTAATCCTACTCGAAGATAATCAACATCACCCCTACGTGAAGTCCTCATCCACCTGTACAGGATGATATCTTCGTGTAGATAATGCAATTACTTAGGTGCAAACTCATCAACTGATGGTGTTGTTCCTGAGTCTGTACTTAAGGATCAAAAGTACAATGTCAAGGCATCCGAAAGTGGTTAGGATAAGGAGCAGGGAGGGGGTCAACCTTCGGAGAAAGAAATTAAGGGAGATTTCTTCGTTGGGGTTGTCTGGCTTCGAATTGTTCCTGAATATTTATGTCTCGTTCAATGGTTGCCCATGATTGTTCAAGTTTGACCCGGTTAGTTGTTGTTTTAAGGATAGTGTTGAAAAGGTTTAGGGCGATGTGTGTTTGGTTCAATAATCCAGGTTCGATGTTAGGTTGAGTTGGTATAGGGACTGTCATGGGGGAACAGTAAAGATATAAAAGACTTTTAGGAAAGATTAAGTGTTGTCTCAGTTTGATCTTATAAAAGAGAACTTACAGTTGCAGAAGTAACACGTAGGTGCAAATCTAAGGCTCATTCCCGTAACTGTATCATATCTTTATAAAAGGGGTGAGATGGGAGAAAAACATTAAGCCATTTACAAAGTAAAGTTCTTACCAGTGGAAAACTCACGACATAAATGGGAGAGGAAAATAGGTAAGAAAATAACCAATGTAACAAAGAATATATGTAGAATTCTGAAACTGCAGATTGGTCTTACACAACTGATAGCTGGTGCAGAGGAAAGGCAATAAACAATTACAGAAAACCCAAAATCATTCATTATAGTAGTGGTGGTAATAAATTACAATGAAGCACATCAATTATGAATATGAATTGAAATGTAAAAATGAGATACAAGGAAGCAAACTTGTGATACAAAAGTGACGGAATTGAGAATCTCCAGATCTGCTTGTATTAACTCTCAGTGTAAAAACTCTATTACAAATAACTCAAAAAGGGTCCAGCCCTGTTTATTTCTCTCTGGGGTATACTTATACAATTTCTGCAAAGCAAGTAGAATCTCAATAGTCGCAAAAATTTCAGTTCTGACAGAGGAGAGAGCAATCGCTCCATCTCCCCTATTCTGTCTTCACTTAGTGCCAGATGCTCGTCTTTGCGCGGATTCGGTGTAGGCGATACATCTTTCCACAAGATGAGATACGAGCCGTGAAGGTTCCGCTTGACAGCTGGCCTCGACGAAGTAATATTCTCTGGCTAACTGCTGCAGCTTGTCCCCCATTTGTGCATCGATGATGTCAAGGGCACTTAGTTGTGCGTTGGGCTGGATCAAGTGCTTATCAACTCAGGCCATGTCCACCCTATCTATCTGAGAGATATCGGCCGAATCTCTCTCATCCTTCTCTTTCAGATCAAGCGAGATCTGTTCCACATTCATTTGCATCAATGTTTCTGCATCGCCTCCACTGTCCATACCCAACAACTCCCCATCTATAGAATTGAAGGCTTCTTCTAATGAATTGGTTACTTTTTGGGCTTGTTCCTTGCCCAGGGCAATGTTGTGCTCCCAATCCTTCAACAAAATATTACCTCTAGTTTGTTCTGGGATGGCGAGTCTGGGAGAACTTGCCAAAACTCTATTGTTCGTGGCTATCACCGCCTCCTAGAAGGCGACCCGAGCCGCTTCAGCATCCCTTTCTTTGACAGTCAGGTTTTCGGAAACCTGATTCATCAACAGACAATTCTCTCGGATTGCTCCCACTTTGGCGAGCAAACTTTGTTCTGCCGAAGAGATTCTGTTCCGATCGCTCAGGATTTAAACCCCTCGACGTTGATCATCCTGCTTTCGGCGATCTCTACTTGAGCCTGCAGCTCTGCAATCATAGTCCTTTGTTTCCCCGCCTGTATCTGACCGTCTCGGACCACTAGATGTGCTTGCTCGAGCTTGGTTTTAAGTGCTTCTATCTCATTTTTATCAGCCAGTCGGGCCAGTTCTATCTCTGCGCTTACCTGGCCTTGAGCATTTTTTGTGGCCGAGGCCAATCTGGCCTCGAGAGTCCTGATCAGGTGATTTTTCCTATTGAGATGGTTTTTTAGCAATCCGATTGAAAACTGATTCGCCGATGCATATGCTCCTAGCGTTCATGCGATCTCGATGGAGAATTTCTCATTCTTTTTGTTCTTTCCATCGGTCATAACTTTGAATTTCTTAACAGTCGACTCTCCCTCTTGGTAGAACTCTCTTTTCACCACCACTTTTCTCTTTTTATCAAAGAAAAATTTGTTTGGAGGAAGTTCCTCTGCTCTTATAGGCCTCAGTTCCTCATTGAAAATCCATCCCTCTTCTATATTTCCTTGCATCGACTGCAAGGGGGTGACAGAAGTGATGGGTTCCCTGATTTGTTTCATTGCTTTTCCTGGGGTGTCGACCGGGTCCTGCTTCTTCGGAAGTTCAGGGGTCTTTGTCTCAGTTTCCGGATTCTGTTTCTTTGGCGGGTCTGGAGTCTGTGACTCTGCTTCGGGCTTCTTTGTTTGTTTCCCTTCATCCTGGCATTTTCCCGAGTCAGGAGCTGCATCTTTAAGACCTTTAGTATCCTTCAGTTCTGTCTCGGAAACGCCCGGACTCCCTCCTCGCAACACAACGGGAAGACAACTTCGTCTGTGTTCCTGAAATTTCAATACAAAGGCAGTGTCTTCGGGTGCTAAGGATCGGATCCGAGCCAACACTTCCTCATAAGACCTTGCCCCTCGGAAAATGTCATCCGGAGGTGAAATATCATGTTCAAACCTCTTTAGCCCACAATTAGCTAAATGGTTGCTCACAACTCTCTGAGGATCATGTTTTTTATACTTGATGGAGACCAATTTCAGGTCTTCCAGGGCTGCAGCCTCGGCTTTGGCATGCTCGAAATCCAATAAAGAATAAGAATTTAGCCGAATGGGAAAATACAACCACACCTTCTTTGAAGACACTTTGAGTTCTTTACTCACCCCACCAATCACTGTTTGTCGGGCGACCTCACGACAGACCAGCTTGTCGGGGATGAACAATGGTAGTGCAAGTGGGGGAACAGTAGCCCCGAACACTCTGAAGTAGGAGAACTCTGCCTCCATGTACCAGTCCGCTATACCACTCAGATTTGCAGCAATGTTGTCCGAGATACGAGGTGGTGGGTGACCAAAAATGGCGATATGCAGGGGCACCATCACCCAGTTGAAATTTTCGTATATGAAATTGTCCGCTTTATTTTCCCATAAATTTTCGTGATATACACGTATGGGCCTGTCTTCGGCCGGATTCCAAGCCCAACTCATCAAGGGGAATGGTGTCATGGAACATATCGTGTCCATAATATATGCAGACATGAAAAATGAGGACGGCCTCCCACTTTCCTTCTGCTCCTGATACTCTGTGACCCGGTTGGCCAAACTGTCCGAGAGTATCTTTTCCCAATTAAATGAGAAACCTTCTGCGACCCGAAACATGAGAGGTACCCACGCAATGAATAAATGCGACGTGTCCTCCCTCCCAAATAGTCGACATTTCATCATTGCCACATACTTATACTGTGGCTCCAGCGAAGTGATTGAATAAACGCCCTGGTCATTTGCTCTGAATTTCGCGGTGTGCGAAACCCAATCCTTTATCAAACCGGGCATGGTTTTATCATATTGCGTGCACTCCTTTTCTTTGAATTCCTCCAGGAATTCAACATCATATGTATATTCAGATGTCATCGGAATCTTATACATGGTTTGGATATGTTCTGGTCTAAAATTCCCGACTGTGACCCGTTGCTGGTTCATGATAGTTCAGGTGGGTAGGTCTATGTGATCCAACGCCCATCGGATCATATCATAATATGGGAGCAACCGTGGTCTGGTCGCTACCCTGTGCATTCTGGATTGAACAACTATATTGTATTTAGTGTTCAAGTCGTCCTTTTCATTGTCGTTTGAGTCTGAATAATTCACCAACTTCGATTGCAGAATGTCTGAAACAAACGACCATCTAGGGACTGAGTTGACACTCCGGGGTGAAGTGTCGGAGACATTATCCGAGCCTTGATCTGCGACCTTGACATTCACCTTTGCTGCTTTTCATGGAGCCATAGCTGAAGCTTGCATTTTCGCCCTTCTGCAATAAAACTGCGTATACATGCATAAATTAGTTCACTCAGAAATGACGAGCTCTGCGTGCTTATGAAAATGATTTCATTATAATAAAATGAAACTCTTATATATATTTGAAAATTTGGTACTTTTCGAAATAAGCCTGTCAAATCGTAATTAGAAACAAATTAATTGCATAAAATCCGATCTTATATGCGTGGATTTACCCTACTTATCCATAAATGTCATAAATTTCTGGCGGTTTGACAGTCAGTCGAAGCATGGAGAGAAAATGGCTACCTCGAGAAACGTGCAGGCCTCGAGGCACAGGATATATCTCGCTTTATCTTAAATTATCAAATCTTACCACCGTTCATCAATTCTTCGCTGTTCGCTACTTCGTGGATTTTCTTTTAACATTTTAAGTCCCCAACTCCCGAGATCGTGAGGACCGACTTTGGCTTAATTAACAGTAATCGCGATTTGGAGCATCATTAATTTTATAATCAATCTATTCGCCATATCGAAACTCGGAACTTTGAAGACAAGTTTCTGGAAGATTATTATGCCGAGTCGCGAAATCGCGAGATGGCGATAATTAAGTCTCAATTGAGGGGAAGAAAATCTTGGATTAGGCGGTTAATTAATCATGCTATAATTACGTCGCAACTTCGTGAGTCGGGGTTTTAGGCGCCGTAACTTTCGAAAAGATAGTGCCGAGTGGAGAAACGCCGATAACAGATTTTAACCACGGTTAGTCTTTTTGCCTTTAATCCTTGACCAGGGTTAGCCTAAAATAACCTCGTGTTCTCGGCTCTCGGAGTTGTAAAAATAAAAATTCGAACTTGGCGAACGCCGAGGTGCGAAACCCCGACGACGTTTAATCATGAGTTAAAGGTTTTACCCTGGTTACTGTCTTGAGTGAAAATATAAAATGACTTCGCCGTTTTATGACTCGGGACGTGTGAACTTATGAATTATAATATCCGACTTGCGAGGTCTTGAAGTACAACAAAAAGAGCGAACATTCTTACGAAAGTGGACTTGTTTTGAGAGTAGAAAATCATCGCTACTTACGTGACAAGGTTGCAGAGTTTTCAAAGTCTCGGGGGGAAAAATCAAAAGGCCATCTTTAGAATTTAAGTATCCAAAATGAGAATTGTGACAGGTTAAAAAACTCCAACATAGGCTCCAACTAGGGATCCCGCCTTCCTGTGAGGCGGGAAGAACAGTAGACCACGTGCCAATATTGGGTAAATGGAGTCAAAAGCTCAATCCTGCGAAAAATTCCAAGGAAAAAGGATCGAAGGGGGGAAAAGACTCCGTTTTTTACCTCGAGAAGTTTTTCAAAATCAGATACTCTTTCTAAGCACAGCTGTAGTCCCTTTCAAAATTTTACCTTTCCCACTACTAACTTTGGGTATGTTTTAAGACAGTCGAAACGACCCTAGGAGACTCAACAAATCTTGTGGCTCTCGACTTGCATCAAAAGAATGAAATTACATATTTTTTAACCAGGAAGTCCCGTCTGAACTCGGGATGTGGATCAGGTTTTTAGAAAGCATTGGTTACCAGAGTAGAGTGATATTCATGTATAACAGCCTTATAGATATCTCAGACATTGCTTCACTGCCAACGAGCCTGTTCAGTACCCCGGTGAAGTTATTTGGCCCCTTTTACTGAATTTCCTTTCACCACTTCGGAAAATATTTATGCATTTAAATGCTAAGACGAGGGAATCATTTCTAAATTTCCTTTCATCGTCTTCCTGGACTAGGTGGGGGCAATCATTTCTGAATTTCCTTTCACCACTTGTCTTATAATTTTATTTTTTGAGCACAAAGATGGGGGCAATCAGTTTGTGTCAGGGCCGACATCTGTGTAATATTTTTCATCAGAGGTCTGTCAACTTACTTTGATTACTCGGTACCAAGCTTCCCTTGACCCTCACAACACCTTCGTTCTTAGGGAGAAAATGAAAATAAATTTTTAAGGGGCATCCTGTTTGAGCAAGCTTTGATTCTTCCGATGCTGTTGAAAAACCTAGGAAAGTTAGGATCGTTTTAAATGTTCCTTCACTTAGCAGGGGATCAAGTAGTTGTGGAGACCCTCTTTCTTTTCAAAATCTGTTTTGAAACTCAGGAGGCTAAAACGAAAAATTTTATTCCTTCATAATGAAATGAAAAGATGGAAGCTTGTCAAGAGTTAGACCCGAAAACAGGCAGGATACAGGGCAACAATTTATTGTTCGAAAATACAGAAGGTCAAACAGTTCGAGACTGGCTCTTGTAGATGTTTTTGGGGACAATTACTTTTGACTGACCGTTCTTAGTTTTAGTGTATCATTCAAACCAAATTAAATCAAAGGTTACCAAGCCAAGCAATAATCCTGTTGTCTCACACTTTAGCCGATATTGTAGTTTGAATGACGTTACCTTGGTTTTCTTTAACAGTCTTTCATAACATGTGTATTGAGAAAGCTCACCTTTACCTTTTCTTTTCACTTTCTTTGTGCATTATGAAGCTACTTTTAGATATCACC
>SNQJ01S0238856.1:0-10663 GCA_010110895.2 Picea sitchensis
TTGTAAATAAAAAGGTCATTGTATTAATATCGACTGTTATCTATACAATGCCAAGTGTTAGCCACCTATTTTGCCACAAAAGGGAAACCAAAATAGGTGGCTTCCATTAGAGACTCAAAGTTTGATGCGTAACCACGTGATCTAAAACTTTATGGACAAAATTGATTGAACAAAACTGTATGAACAGAATGGAATTGGTCACTATGACCATCTAGTTTGCACCAGGAGCCATAAAAAAACATTAGCCTGGAACGAGAGAAAACAAAGAACAAAAACCTGGAGGCTTTACTTCACATGCGAGCTTGGGTAGCCATGGATGTTGTAGATAGGGGTGTACTTCTAGCCACATGTTGGGCATCGAGTCTGCGCAGGAGCATCCACTATTGCCTCGAACAAAATGTCAAGTCTTTGACCGAGGATGCGCTGTGAGTGAAACTGATCATCTTTATTTTGCCAAATTTCAAAGAGAAGTTGGAGGTGCTCCTCTGAGAGTCGATTTGCACAGAGTAGAGGCCTCTCCACTTCCTTGTCCTCACTAGCGATCACCGTGTGCTCCTCGACCTGCGACCTTGGGGGGATTTCCTCCTCCACCATGCAGTTTTCATCGCCATACACTGGGTCCTGTGGATTGATTTTTAGGGGGGGCAAGAGGACTAGTGGGCAAAGGAGTGCGCTCGCTCATTAGTGGTGCTTCCTCTTTAATCGATAAATTTCCATGGATGGAGTGAGGGGGTGACGAAGGAGGCTCCGACGACCCCTGGCTATTATGCTTGGGGCCAAAGATGCAAGAAGCAATGAGAGCCAATTGGGAGGGGTTAAGTGTGTCGTGCCTGGAGAGGGCGCTGTAGTACAACGAGCCTCTCCTTGACTTCCTCCTTTATCTTGGCATGGTGGCATGAATGCAGAGGCTAGTTTGCGGTGGAGTGAAGGCAGGGGGCGAAGGGGCGGTTGGAAATCACCCGAGAGAGCTCGAAGGAGCCGAAGCGCAGGTGAAAAAGAAAAGGGGAATACAGAGAAATCTCATGTGAGAGTCGAGGGACATAAGTAGAGTAGTGTAAGGGTAAGGAGGGAATTGATGGATAGGCTAGCCATTAGAGCTGAGGTGATGACCTCCCTAAGCTTGGTACGCCCGGTCTAGCTCGCGTGAGGGGCCATTAACCCTGCAACGCTGTCTAGGCACATTACCATTACTATCCGTGGGGTGCGAGCCATTATGTAATTATGAGCAGAGGGCTGGAGGTCGGGATTAATAACTCCCATGGTCGCCCCATTCCATCTATCCTCTGACACTGACCAGGTGGCATCCCATCTAGGGGAGCATCGTCCTGCTAGGCCAAGTCCATGTATTGGAGCCATAGTGGCGACCTCAGGGACTTCCTTGTGTTGATGAAAATTACCTGCTGAGAAGAGTCAACGACTCCATTGGCTAACATATCCACCACTTTGTTTGCACATCGCGTTATGTGAGAGGTGGTGAGAGTTAGAGAGGGCCTGAGAAGTGCCTTTAGATTGTTTAGGGGACCTAAGAGACACCAGCTAGGGGTGTTTTTTCTGGGTCTTTTCCATTTATGATTTTGGTGGCTAGCTCAATGATAACTCTGGAGTCTCCTAGGATTAAGCAAGTGAGATTGTGGTCAAGATACATTTGGATTCCTTTGATGAGACCCCATATTTCTGCTGAATTGTTGGTGTCATACCCCAGATATTCTGTGATGAGGAATTGAATTTGGCCTGTGTTGTTCCTTATGACTGCTCCATATCCTGATTTTCCTAGATTTCCCTTAGAGGCACCATCGAAATTGACTTTGTGAACGCCGGATGGTGGGGGAGCCATGCATAGGGGTTAGAGGCCATTTCTTTTGGGGGAGACTGCAGGGGGAGGGAGGAGATGGACATAAAGAAACCCCAGGAGTTTAGTACAGAGAGTTCGCTTGGATCGGTGGGAAAATATTCTTGGGTCCAAGTGTGGAATTGGAGGGTTTCCTGAAGATGCATAAGGATGGTAGTCTAGAGGTGAGGGGGAGGGGAGGCCTGAGAGTGAAAGATATGCATGTTTCTCTCTTTCCATAATTGCCAGACAATGAAGCTTGGTAGGAGTTTCCAAGTTCTGTTCACGATAGGACTTTTGTAGGAACCGAGCCCCCAATTTCTAATTGTGTTGATGATGCTATTGTTCTCTCTTCTGGTTCTTCTCATGAGCTGGGTGGCTTGATTCCAGATTTCCTCACTGAGTGGGCAGTTATTTAGGAGGTGCTCCATGGTTTCTTCCCACTGGTGGAAAAGGTGGCACATTGAGGGGCCTATGAATCCCCATTTTCTGAGATTGTCCCAAGTTAGGATTTTGTTCTGGACTAGAAGCCAGAGAAAATTGGAGATTTTTGGCCAGAATCTTGATTTCCATATTATTGCCCATATGTGTTATTTTTGAATGTTTTGGAATTTTTCCTGCAAAATTTAGCCTTCTTTGAGTGTGAAGTTTCCATGTGGGGTATGTCCCCATCTAAGAATATATGGGCCTGTGATTATACAGATTCGACTTTGATTTGTCATTTGTTTCCAATGCTACAAGTCATAATCTGTTGCCGTGCAGAGATCCCAAGGAGTTGTTTTCCAGCTACGCCAAGGAGAATTGTTGGAGGTGTTTGACCATAGTTCTTCCACTTTAAGGGATGTCAGATCTTGGATGTGATTTTCATAAGATCTTAGTTTGTCTTCAGTTTGTAGGTGTGGCAGTTGTTGCCAGGAGTCCGTCCAGAATAGTGCACTTTGGCCATTGCGAATTTCCCAAAATGCATGTTCATGTATTTTGTAAGTCATAGTTGTTATTATAATGTCCAGGAGATAATATATGTTTCAGTCAACCAATATATACATCCTACATGAAATATTTAGTCCACCATTCCGTTATATGTCACTATAATTATTTTCTAAAATTCTCTTTCTTTACATCACTTTCTCTTGGATCTATGTACAGGCAGCACGACCATTTTTATGCGTTAAATGGGTGTTGAAACCCTGTAAGCATCGATGATTGGCATAGAAAGATTAGAGATCAGAGTGGAAATTGAGATATTATGAAAAAAACAAAATGAATTACAAACCAGATTGAGTAGCGACTGAGTTGAATTTAGGCAGTTTTGTTGTACATGGATATTTGACTATTCGGATCCAGACTTTGTTAAAAGTCCGTTGAAAAATGATTTTCGGATGCCTGCTATGTATCTGGAGGCTTTTGCTAGTTCAACATCCTAGATTTTTGGGTTCCACATTTGAGTTCCACTCCATAAATGATGGATTGGTTGAACAAAAGGCCCATCGCAATTTTATATAAAGATTGGAACAATTTAGAATTTCAGCTTGCCAAGGTTTGAAGGTATCGATATTTTCTAAGGTAAAGAGATCACTACCACTCATCGAAACATTCTCAATAAAATTTTATGTTGGAATCTGACACCCTATCAAAAATTATCCTTGCATCTAAAATGTATGGAGTGAAAGCTACAGATGTCGTAGTAGACTAGATTTTATTTAAATGGAAGAACTGGGCACAAACAAAAAACCTAATCGTGCATCTTTAATTATGGATTAAAGATCCTCTTAAATTCTTTTAGAAATATGTTCAATTCATCTATCAATAGTTGTACAGGAAAATAATTTAATTTAAAAAAATAAATACAAAATTCAATAAAACAATATTAAACATTGGAAAACATTATAAATTTGTACTCAACATGTTAACTAATATGTGGCAACGAAAATGTTTTTATTTATTTATTTATTTTTATTTTTTTTATTTTTTATTTTTATTAAATTACAAAAAATCAATCAAACAATGTTAAACATTTGAAAACACCATAAATTTGTAGTCAACATGTTAACTAATATGTCTTCAATGGGAAAACTCATCACTATAATCCCCTTGGCACATACCAATAAAACATTTTCCATAAAGAATATTGTGAAATTGAGTACAGTTGGATAGTTTCTTTGTCTTTCCCTTTTACAAAATCTCTCTAATGTAATTTTTTTCTTATTTGTGACCAAAATATATTTATCCCACAATACAAATGTGAGGAATATATCCACTTCATGTCACAACACTTTAGATATGCAAATAGGTTTGATTTCATAATAAAAAATCTATCTGCCATCTCCAGGATTCATGTGGCAACACTTCAGATATGCAAATAGGTTTGATTTCATTCATAAGCTCCTTTATTTGGTCGCGGATGATCTTGCTTTCGACTGTTCATTGAACTGGGTAGACATTTCCATAAATGTTATGACAAATCTTGAAGGTTCAATGTTTTTGTTCAATTCGAAGGAAAATACCTTCTTATGTATTAGTGGTAGCTTCTCCTAGATATTCATTACTGTCTGGGTTGTAATTTGCTGCTGCAAACTAGGTTTTAGAAACAACTCATTGATCTTGAGCAAATCAATCTGGTTCATCTATTGGATGATAGATTGTATACTTTCCTTATTCTTTCTGTAGATTTCTTTATGATTTTCTATGTCAATTTGCTCGAGGGTCTCAGAGATATCATTACCTTTGAATTCAACCAATGCTGTCTCTATAGTAGACATGGTATTCAAACAAGCCTCTTTTGCCTCCCTAGCAAGTTTCTTGCTTTCTTGTAGGTTTGTCTCCCAAAATTTCAAGGCCATTTCAACTTTCACCTGTTCAGATTGTGAGAAAGGGGCAAGACCAGGAATATTGGTTTTCTTCCTGCATACAATGAATTCCTGAAATTTGGATATGGCCATACATGCATCATTTTCTTTCTCATAAATACTTTTCAGAGAATTATTTATTGCCTTATAGTATTTCTGAACAATATCCATTTTTTGATACAGATCCTGATTGACAACTTCCATCTTTTCATTAATTTCAGATGCTTGTTTTTGGAATGAAGTATTATATGTGTTTGTCTTTTTCTAGTGAAGCTATTTTGGTCTCCAACTGTTGTATTGAACTGTCTCACTGAGCAATTATGGAATCACTATTCCGGACAATCATCTCCAGTTTTTCATGTAGCTTCTTCATCTGTTGTTTATAAGCCAACCTGATTTGCTTTGTGTCATAATTCATTCTGCCGGTGATAACGTGTTCTGTGCTCTGCATTTCATTTTGCAACTGTTCAACCAAGAGAGACTTTTCTTGTAGTTTCTTTGAAAGATTTCCCACTGACCATTGATTAGCATTGGCAAATGATCCTAGTGAATCCACAACCTCTTTGGAAAATTCATGGTCATTTTTTTCATGTCCATCATATACTAATCTGTTTTTCTTGGTGGTCACTCCTCCCTTTTGGTGAGATTTTTTTCTGATGATAGATTTTCTTTTCTTATTGAAAAATAAATTGGATGGGGGAATCTATTTAGGAAATATGGGAGTGAGTTTGTCTAGATGGATGACTTCAGAACTGGGAACCTCAAAACTTGTTGATATAGAAGTTACTGAGGGAATAGGGGAAATAATTGCAGTAGAATTTTATGCACTAGTAAGACTGGGAGTAACAGTGGTAGTAACTGGTGATGAAGGGGGAGAAGCATGAGAATATTTCATGAAGATTTCAAGGGAAGCTAATAACTCTTGATCATTTAGGCCTGGAATTGATGCTTTTATATGTTTAAATAATGTATCTCTATTGTTCAATACTCGTTCTGTTTTGTCGTCAGTGGAGCTACTTCACTAGGGTTCTGTGGATCTAGTTTCATGTGAAGATGGAATGTGTTTTGAATCTCCTTGAAAAATCTTAGGCAAGTTGTTCCTTCTGTGGTTTTGAAATCTCAGGAAAGCATCCTGTTGGTCAGGAGGTAGAGACTAAAATCTGTTTCTGACTTCTTCATAGGATCTAGCTACTTGGAAAACATTATCGTAAGGGAGTCTTCGTGTATATATATTTTCATGTTGAATTGGGCCAAATAATTCTCTACTATTCTGTGAGGATCATGTTTTTTTAATTCAATGTCAACTAATTTGACATCTTCTATGGATGTAGCCTCAAATTTTGAATGACCAAAATCTAACAATGTAAACATGCCAACCTGTATGGGAAAAGCTAGCCATACCTTTTCTGATCCACTTTTAAGTCTTTGGCGATTCCTCCTGCCATTGTTTGGTATGCCACTTCTCTACAGACCAGCCTATGAGGCAAGAATTTTGGAAGGACATGGGGAGAAACGAAGCAACCAAACACTCTGATGTAAGAGAAGTTATGTTCAATGTACCAGTCTGAAATTGTGCCTAAGTTCCCCATAATGTGTTATGAAATCCTGAGCGGAGGGTGACCATAGATAGCTACATGAATCAGTACCACTACATTGTGACAGATCTCATAAAATAAATCTTTAACATTTTATTCCTATAGTTTGGAGTGGTATAAATGTATAGGCTCGAAACTAGCTGGGGTCCAGCTCCAGTTCATCAAGGGAAATGGAGTCGTGAAGAAAATGACATCCATGATGTAGGAGGACATGTAAAAAGGAGTATGTTGGCCTTTTGATTTCAATGATTTGTACTCGACAACCTCCTTGGCTAGGTTATCTGACAACATTTTATCCCAGTTGAACATATAGACTTTGACCACTTCATTGATTATAGACACCCATTGAACTGTGAAATGTGCCAGGTTTTTCCTTCCAAATAGCCAACAAAGTATCATGGAAATTTATAAAATATGAGCATCTAAGGATGTTGTGGAATATATACCATGAGCATCAGATTTAAACTTGGCTGGATTTCCCCACTAGGTCTTAATTATGTCATGACCAGTTCGGCCATATTTAGTGCATTCTTTCCTTTCAAAATCCAGAATAAATGTTGCATTATATGTGTATTTGGGTGCGAAAGATAGTTTATACATTACTTTTATGTCCTTCGGATGAAACGAGCCAACATAGGTGTTCTGGTAATTGATAATGCTTTTGGTTTGAATGTCAACGTGCTCCAGTGCCCAACTTATCATGTCATTGTAGGGTATTATCTTTGGTCGAGCAACAATCCTGTGCAGTTTAGACTGAGCCACCAACCTGAGCTTAGACGATAATGACTCGTCTTCTTATTCCACTGAATCATCCAGACATAAAATAATCTCATGTTCCAAGATATCGTAGACATGTTTCCAAGACTTGATGGTGTCTGTAATTCACAAAGTGGTGTCGGAGAGAATCTTTGTGTTTGGGTTGGAATCATCTGCTGATGCATCTTTCTTCTTCCCTAGTTTGCATGATGCCATAATTCTCAGAGAAATTAAATTAACCTTACTATGATAAGAGTAGCCTCTAAGCTCTTAATTACCAAATGGAAAATTCTAATTGCAAATGGTAGAATGACTTGAGATTCGAAATGTGTTTATTCATAAAGTTTATCAACCTTCGTATTGATCTACTAACAACGTGATTATTAAAAATCTATAGAATTTATTAACTGGTGATTGTGAAAATATTTAATCTTAGTGAGTTATAAATGCCATTAATACTTTGGCAGTTTGGCATTTGCAGGTTTTGAATGTAAAACAAGAAAAATCTGTGAAAGGTGGAATTGCGGGAGCAACTAATCATTAAGTAATCACTTTTATCTTTTAGTTAATCACGATTTAAAAATCCTTTAGCCTTAAGTACTCCAGAACTTCGATATTCGAGGTTTTTGAATGAAGGATGATAGAAATCGTCCGAAGGCAGAATTCCCGGAGTAAACATTTGAAGTGTTATAGGTATTTTAGGGCCTCGGAACCCCGGAGTTTCAGAACCCTTGGCGGTTCGAAAAGAATTATTTGTTTTATTTTCCAAAGGGAAATCTCCCGGAGTGACATGGCAGTGATGACATGATTTATAGTGATGTGTCAAGAAATATGGACAACACGTTTCACATGAAAATGTGTGAATAAACTGTCAGGAATGTTTAAAACAACTGCGAGGTTCCAACCCATGAAAAAATTTAATGACATGTGTGCTATAACTCATTTGTANAAATTAACCTTACTATGATAAGAGTAGCCTCTAAGCTCTTAATTACCAAATGGAAAATTCTAATTGCAAATGGTAGAATGACTTGAGATTCGAAATGTGTTTATTCATAAAGTTTATCAACCTTCGTATTGATCTACTAACAACGTGATTATTAAAAATCTATAGAATTTATTAACTGGTGATTGTGAAAATATTTAATCTTAGTGAGTTATAAATGCCATTAATACTTTGGCAGTTTGGCATTTGCAGGTTTTGAATGTAAAACAAGAAAAATCTGTGAAAGGTGGAATTGCGGGAGCAACTAATCATTAAGTAATCACTTTTATCTTTTAGTTAATCACGATTTAAAAATCCTTTAGCCTTAAGTACTCCAGAACTTCGATATTCGAGGTTTTTGAATGAAGGATGATAGAAATCGTCCGAAGGCAGAATTCCCGGAGTAAACATTTGAAGTGTTATAGGTATTTTAGGGCCTCGGAACCCCGGAGTTTCAGAACCCTTGGCGGTTCGAAAAGAATTATTTGTTTTATTTTCCAAAGGGAAATCTCCCGGAGTGACATGGCAGTGATGACATGATTTATAGTGATGTGTCAAGAAATATGGACAACACGTTTCACATGAAAATGTGTGAATAAACTGTCAGGAATGTTTAAAACAACTGCGAGGTTCCAACCCATGAAAAAATTTAATGACATGTGTGCTATAACTCATTTGTAAACCCTTTTAAAGATTATCGCAAGGAATTGTCTTTGAGACTTCGAAACTTCGTAGATTTAGGTTTTTTTTTTTAGATGCCTTGAAATTCCCAAAGCATGAAGTCCCAAAGTGACCGTTGAAGGTTTTGTTTTAAAATTTGGGCAGGTTTATAATAAGGAAAACATGAGAGACGTTTGATCAAATTTAATGGAATTCATCAAAAGATGATATTGTAAGTGCCTTATTAATATTAATACATAAAGATCATGGATTTATTTAATTGAAAATCAATTCCCTAGGTTGTTTTGGTGAAATTTTATTTTTATGAGGTAAAAACAAAAAGATTTTAAAATTTAAAAGTTTAAAATCCTAAAGTTTTCGAACAACTTCAATTATCTTACAAGATGAAAAAGATATTCTAAGATTGGGCACTCAGGGTGTCATCTGTAGACATATCAATCAATTGTCCATTTAGGTTACAAAGAATGATTTTTACAAGATGAGGTCCAGATGTGGAAATGGGGTTGGAAAATGCTTTGGAAAACCCAAAGTCCAGCATAAAACTAACACCTATTTGTGGGTTCAAATCAACGACACCTGTGCATTTAGAGTTTCAAAATCACACAGGTTTTAAGAACAAGCGACAAATTGAGAAGCCGCAAATAGACGAAGTGCCGTAGATCCAAATGTGTGAAGCGCCACGTCACTTCGGGCATGTACCACTCTGAGAGTTTTCAATGCAGAACAGGTCGAAATCGTCGAACGTCGAAGAGCCGGAGTCAAGAAATCCTGCGATACTTAATGATAAGATACATTAATATTGGGTTAATTGGAAATAAACTTGGTTAATGACTTCGGGACCGTACCCGTCCAAGAGTTATATAAACTCTGCATAGATAAACTTTTGAAGGGCGAAGTGCCAGAGGCATGTGGTAGCCATCTGCGAAGGACACATGGCATCAACTAGTAAAGACACATGACATCATGTGACACGAGGTGACCACATTAGTTTGGGCTCATACTTTTCTAGGAGTTATACATGTTGGACACACCTACCACACTTAAAGTGGGGGTGAATGAGTGTGGGGCTCATTTTCAAAAAACTTCCCTCTTACACAAAACTCATTAGTTAACATTCAACATTTTATTCATTACTCATTGCTTTCATTTATAAATAGTTAGATGTGAACGCATATCAAAAACATATATCAACAATATATCATCAACAAGTCATCACCGCAAGGAACACAAAGAACACAAGATGTATGTAAAATTTTCTTTTTATTATGGACTACAATCCTTGGGGTTTTTTAGCAACAACTGAATAGAGTACAACTCTACAAGAGCACCAGCTCTATAATGCAAGACTCATCTTACAAACTCAACACCAACTGAGATGAGGCAACAATCCTCAACATATATCAATCTGCAATAGGTACGTGATCTGTCAGTAGTGCAGCTCACATGCATACGCGCCCTGGCTCACTACACCCTGCGTATGTACGCAGCCAGGGTATACAATAGCCTGCATATACCTTCTGAGTTATTAGGGTTTATCCTTCAAGATTAAGTCAGATCCTCTGCAACTAATTTATCATTCTCTTCTGTCTCTCACTGTCCAAACTGACCACCAGCCAATCACAACCCATCCAAGCTCTCCAATAGCTTGCTCATACATCTCAACCATACACTATGAATGCTATTCAATCATGTATAAAAAACAACTATACTGTAGCCATCATATCAGTACTGAGTCACAAGAGTGTTGATCACTCCATCAAACAATACATACCAAATCACAACAGACATACCAAGAATGCCTCAAGCATTCACCTCACAACAAACAAGAACTTCCATCAAGACAAATAATGCAACCATACCAGAGTTTCTATGGCAGATCTGAGCCCATAGAATGTTTTATCACTCCAAGAAACTCTTTGGGGTTGTAGGCCAAAGATGCTTGGTAACTTTAAGTAAAATGGTTTTTTGTGTT
>SNQJ01S0238857.1:0-14455 GCA_010110895.2 Picea sitchensis
CATTTAGATCACTTGTAATTTAAAATATAATTTATCTTATATTAATAATATAATATACAAGTTAAAAATAATTGTTAAATTAACTTAATTTCAAGAATTGTTTTTAAAGTTAGGGGTGACAGGATCGGGGGAGTACTTTATGGCCCTGATAGATCATGGGAGTTTCTCTTGGGGATTGAGGTAGGCTACAAATAATCACGTTAAGTCATTGACTCTTTTCATGGGGCTTTGAATAGCTAATATGGAATGAATTAAGTTTTTGGTAGTCATGGAGGACTTACACATAGTTATCAAATTTACCAGGGATCATCAGAGAGAATTAATCGAAAAGGACGATGAAAAATATTCTCATCTTTTTCAAGAGATGGAAAAATTTGATGAAATATAATTCTTTCAAATTTTAAGAGGTAACAATGGGAGAGTCGATGAGTTGGAAAAAAAAACCTCACTTAAGGCAAGGGACCATGTCTTCTAGTCTTAGTCTTGGTGAAACTTTGGTCTATCCCCCCTAATTTATTTTCTTATGACTTTTTAAAAACCTTATATAATTGGGTTTAATTTGAAACCCCTCCATTTTATGAATATTTTATTGACCGTTATTCTTTCCACTCCCCTTGTGGTGCCACGAGTCCTATCGATACCTCTTCAATCCAATCTCCCTTACTCCCAATGTTATCTTCGCCCCCCCCTTCCTTGTAATAATTTTTAGATGTGGGAGCTTTCCTTCTCGTGTGGAGCCATGGAGTCTGTTATTAAAATTGATGGATCTGATGTATTTTTTAGGTCAAAAGTCTCGATCCATTTCGGCTCAACGTTTGCTCGGGGTGCATCATGGAGGTGGAGGGAGATTGGTTTCCATTTTCCGCATTGGATGCATCAAGCTTCCCCAGGGTTGTTTCTCTCTCCCTCTCTCTCTCTCTCTCTCTCTGTCTTGGGCTTCTGTAATTTTTCTTGCCAACCTACCTATTAGTATCAATGATTGGAGGTAAGCATCTCTACACCCTACAATGCCCCAATTCAATCCTTTTGGTGTTAGTTCTTTCTTTTCTGTTCCAACGAAAATATATATAGAACAATTGTTAGCAAGAATATAAAGAATTTTACTCTTGACCCTTACCCAAATCCTCTTTCCTTCGATATTCATATGTTTTTTTCCAGCAACATGTCCTCCCCATGTTGCATTCCCATGTGGCGTAGGGGTTTCTCTGGTAACTCCTCTTCTGTGGAAACTAACCTATCATCTCTTAGAAACAAACTGTTACAATTGGATAAACAAGAATCCGACTCAAAAGAGACACAAGTGAAATATAATGAAGCCAAGGATAAGTAAATCCAACTCATTCTCCAGATTCTAGTTGCACAGGGCGAAGAACTAGCCAATTTATGTCAAGAAAACCACATGTTGAATCATTGTCTTGTAGTTCAAATTTCCTAGAACTCAATAGGTTCCAACTTCACAACAATATCAAATTCAGTCTAGCGAGTCCCAATGAACCCAAACCAAGAAATCAACGATTCAAGATTGGTCAATTTAGATCTAAAATTGTAGTTTTCTATAAGCTTATATGTATTGTAAATTCAAGTTTGTGCAAATAAATTTTGTAAGGCGGTATACCAACATGTTTAACAGGACAATTAAGGTTTTCAAAGCCGACCCCTTCCTCTCTTAAAGGAAAGTCAGTCTAATTTTGATTTTTTTTCCAGCAAAATCCAAATGAAATTATGTAATTTTCTGCTGCATTGCTTAGTAACAATGATTTATATAATACCAAAATACCCATTTTGTAAAATAATAATAATAATTATTTTTCAAGTTCTATTTGCCTTTTAGCTAATATTACTATTATTATTTTCTACATAATAATTAATATTAGTAACTTAGATAGGTGAGACACATACTACTTTATACAAGAGATACAAAATAGTTAGGGATTAAGTATCATGTTTAAAATGTTTTAACTGTGAATGTTTGTGTAATAAAACAATGAAAATAAAATAAGTGAAGTTTTCACTACCTAGCCATGAGTTGTATGCTATGACCACCACACGTATTCCTTTGCTTGAATGTGATATAGTCACAAATCCTAATTCAAGGTTATATGTGTAAAGATTAGTGGTATATGAAAAATTATAGATTGAACTATGAAAACATTTTAAAATCCACGTGTCTTTGTTGTTATAGATAAGAAACAAGGGATGTGTGGTAGCGTAGTCCCTGCCAAGCAGGTTACAAGGTAAATTGTGGAAAATGGGGTCGAACTGCAAATGACAGAAGTGTTTGGTGCACAATGTATATCACAAAAATGTTGTGTGCAACATGTATATCACGAAACATGGGGCATAAAATTTCGTTAGCACTAAGGCGTGACTCCGCAGAGAGATAATTGGTTAAGTGTTGAAAGGAACAATGAAATTATAGATGACGCAAGTTTTGGGTTCAAGATCTATAATAGCGCGTTGAAATGCAAATGACAGAAGTGTTTGGTACAAAATGTATATCAGGGAAGTGTTGTGTGCAACATGTATATCATAGAACATGGGGCATAAAATTTTGTTAGCCCTAAGGCACGACCCCGCAGAGAGATAATTGGCTAAGTATTGAAAGAAACTGCGGTCAGTCGGGCTCATGATGTGACAATATAACACCAATCAACGAGTTCGAAAAAAGTCAGGTTCAAGTTTAAATATATTTATTAAAATTGTATTTATATTAATTTATCATAATAGATAATTTGTGGTCCAAATGCAGACCATGTTCCAATATGTGGAGGAATTGCAGACCATGCAAGTTTTTGGTGCAAGATGTATACAACGGAACTGTAGATGACACAATTTTTGGGTGCAAGATCTATAATAGCGCCAACCTGGGGGTCGAGCGAACCACTGAGTTGTCATGAGTAGAAGCATAATATATATACAATTTGACAGGCGGGGCCTTACGTCTCCTCCGGAGCCCTTGTGACGACCGTTTTTCCTCTCTACTATATTTCTTGTTACTTAATCGTTTTTCCGAAAATGTCCCAATGAGCGCGTTGGCGGATAGATGATTCACATTTGCGCTTGTGCTTTTATATTGTGACTTCGACCGACCGCTAACATCCACTTTGAATGAAGGAAGTGTTTGGTGCAAAATGTATATCACGGAAATGTTGTGTGCAACATGTATATCACGGAACATGGAGCATAAAATTCCATTCGCACTAAGGTGCGACTCCACAGAGAGATAATTGGCTAAGTGTTGAAACAAACTACGGTTGGTCGGGCTCATGATGTGACAATATGGGACCATTAATTTAAATTGTATTTATATTAATGTATTGTAATAGATAATTTGTGGTCCAAATGTAGACCATGTTCCGATATGCGGAGGAAATGTAGAGCATGGAAGTTTTTGGTGCAAGATGTATACAGCGGAACTGTAGATGACGCAAGTTTTGGGTGTAAGATCTATAATAGCACGTCGAACTGTAAATGACGGAAGTGTTTGGTGCAAAATGTATATCAGGGAAGTGTTGTGTGCAACATGTATATCACAGAACATGGGGCATAAAATTTTGTTAGCCCTAAGGCGCGACCCCACAGAGAGATAATTGGCTAAGTGTTGAAAGGAACTGTGGCCGGTCGGGCTCATGATGTGACGATATAGCGCCAATCGATGAGTTCGAAAAAATTCATGTTCAAGTTTAAATATATTTATTAAAATTGTATTTATATTAATGTATCGTAATAGATAATTTGTGGTCCAAATGCAGACCATGTTCCAATATGTGGAGGAATTACAGATAACAAAAGTTTTTGGTGCAATATGTATACAACGGAACTATAGATGACGTAAATTTTGGGTGCAAGATATATAATAGCGCCAACCCGGGGGTCGAGTGAACCACTGCGTTCTCATGAGTAGAAGCAGAATATATATACAATTTGACAGGCGGGGCCTTACGTCTCCTTGGGATCCCTTGTGACGACCGTTTTTCCTCTCTACTATATTTCTCATTACTTAGTCATTTTTTTGAAAATGTCCCAATGGGCGCGTTGGTGGATGGACTGGTTCACATTTGCGCTTGTGCTTTTATATTGTGACTTCGATCGACCACTAACATCCACTTTGAATGACAGAAGTGTTTTTTGCAAAATGTATATCATGGAAATGTTGTGTGCAACATGTATATCACGAAACATGGGGCATAAAATTCCGTTAGCACTAAGGCGTGACCCTGCAGAGAGATAATTGGCTAAGTGTTGAAACGAACTACGGTCGGTCGGGCTTATGATGTGACGATATAGGACCATTAATTTAAATTGTATTTATATTAATGTATTGTAATAGATAATTTGTGGTCTAAATGTAGACCATGTTCCGATATGTGGAGGAAATGTAGAGCATGAAAGTTTTTGGTGCAAGATGTATACAGTGGAACTGTAGATGACACAAGTTTTGGGTGTAAGATTTATAATAGCGCATCGAACTGTAAATGATGGAAGTGTTTGGTGCAAAATGTATATCAGGGAAGTGTTGTGTGCAACATGTATTAAGTATATTTATTAAAATTGTATTTATATTAATGTATCACAATAGATAATTCGTGGTTCAAATGTAGACCATGTTTCAATATGTGGACGAATTGCAGGCCACTGAAGTTTTTGCTGCAATATGTATACAGTGGAACTTTAAATGATGCAAGTTTTGGGTGCAAGATCTATAATAGTGCAAACACGGGGTCGATCGGGCTCTCATAAATCGTTGTTGAATAAGTTGTATTTTGTTGTTAATGGCAATAAGTGAACAACTGAGTTGTCACGAGTAGAAGAAGAATATATATACAATTTGACAGGTGGGGCATTACGTCTCCTCGGGAGCCCTTGTCACCCTATCTTGAAGCCCGTATGACCGTTTTTCCTCTACTATATTTCTCATTACTTAGCCATTTTTCCAAAAATGTCCCAATGGGCGCTTTGGAGGACGGACTGGTTCACATTTGCGCTTGTGCTTTTATATCGTGACTCTGACTGACCGCTAACCATTCGATGCCTAGCCACTTTTCAGATCGTGGATTTCCGGATAGGCGGGCTTTATAACTGAGGTCGAATTGTATATGACGCAAGTGTTTTGTGCAAAATGTATATCACGGAAGTGTGGTGTGCAACATGTATATCATGAAACAAGGGGCATAAGAAATCGATAGCGTCAAGTCGCGACGAATTGTAGAGTACGAAATTTCAGGTTCAAGTCTAAGTATATTTATTAAATTTTTTATTTATATTAATGTATGGTAATATATAATTTGTGGTCCAAATGCAGACCATGTTCCAATATGTGGAGGAACTACAGACTACGAAAGTTTTGGGTGCAAGATGTATAATAGCGCCAACCCGGGGGTCACTGTTGAATACATTTTTTTGGTTGTTAATGGAAATAAGAGAACCACTGAGTTGTCACGAGTAGAGGCAAAATATATATACAATTTGATAGGCTGGGCATTACATCTCCTCGGGAGCCCTTGTCATCCTATTTTGAAGCCCGTACGACCGTTTTTACTCTACTATATTTCTCGTTACTTAGCCGTTTCTGAAAATGTCCCATTGGGCGCTTTGGCGGACGGACCGATTCACATTTGCGCTTGTGATTTTATATCGTGACTCTGACTGACCGCTAACCATTCAATGCCTAGCCACTTTTCAGATCGTAGATTTCCGGATAGGCGGGATTTATAACCGAGGCTGAATTGTATATGACACAAGTGTTTGGTGCAAAATGTATATCACAAAAGTGTGGTGTGCAACATGTATATCACATAACAGGGGGCATAATAAATCGATAGCGTCAAGTCACGACGAATTGTAGAGTACGGAATTTCAGGTTCAAGTTTAAGTATATTTATTAAAAATTGTATTTATATTAATGTATGGTAATAGATAATTTGTGGTCCAAATGTAGACCATGTTGCAATATGTGGAGGAATTGCAGACCACAAAATTTTTGGGTGCAAGATGTATACAACGACACTGTAGATTATGCAAGTTTTGGGTGCAATATCTATAATAGCACCAACCCGGGGGTCACTATTGAATACATTTTTTTGGTTGTTAATGGAAATAAGCGAACCACTGAGTTGTCACGAGTAGAGGCATAATATATATACAATTTGACAGGCGGGGCCTTACGTCTCCTGGGGAGCCCTTGTCACTACCGTTTTTCCTCTCTACTATCTTTCTTGTTACTTAGCCGTTTTTTCGAAAATGTCCCAATGGACGCGTTGGCGGACGAACCGGTTCACATTTGTGCTTGTGCCTTTAAATCGTGACTTTGACCGACTGCTAACATCCACTTTGAATGACGAAAGTGTTCGACGCAAAATGTATATCATGGAAATGTTGTGTGCAACATGCATATAACAAAATATGGGGCATAAATTTTGTTAGCGCTAAGGTGCGACCCCGCGAAGAGATAATTGGAAAAATGTTGCAAGGAGCCACGGTCGGTCGGGCTCATGATGTGATGATATAAGACCATTAATTTAAATTGTATTTATATTAATGTATTGTAATAGATAATTTGTGGTCCAAATGTAGACCATGTTCCAATATGTGGAGGAATTGTAGACCAAAAAAGTTTTTTGTGCAATATGTATACATCGGAACTGTAGATGACACAAGTTTTTGGTGAAACATCTATAATAGCATGTTGAATTGTAAATGACAGAAGTGTTTGGTGCAAAATGTATATCAGGGAAGTGTTGTGTGCAACATGTATATCACAGAACATGGGGCATAAAATTCTGTTAGCACTAAGGCACGACCCCGCAGAGAGATAATTGGCTAAGTGTTGAAAGGAACTGTGGTCGGTTAGGCTCGTGATGTGACGATATAGGACCAATTGACGAGTTCGGAAAAATTCAGGTTCAAATTTAAATATATTTATTAAAATTGTATTTATATTAATGTATCGTAATAGATAATTTGTGGTCGAAATGTAGACCATGTTGCAATATGTGGAGGAACTGTAGACACCAAAAGTTTTTGGTGAAATATGTATATAGCGGGACTGTAGATGACGCAAGTTTTGGGTACAAGATCTATACTAGCGCCAACCCGGGGGTCGGTCAGGCTCCCGTAAATCGCTATTGAATACACTTTTTTTTTTTGTTAATGGAAATAAGAGAACCATTGAGTTGTCAAGAGTAGAAGTAGAATATATATACAATTTGATAGGCGGGGCCTTACGGCTCCTCGGGAGGCCTTGTCATGACCGTTTTTCCTCTCTACTATATTTCTCGTTACTTAGTCATTTTTTCCGAAAATGTCCCAATCGACGCTTTGGCAGACGAACCGATTCACATTTGCGCTTGTGATTTTATATCGTGACTCCGACTGAACGCTAATATCCATTTTAAATGACAGAAGTGTTTGTTGCAAAATGTATATCATAGAAATATTATATGCAACATGTATATCACAGAACATGGGGCATAAAATTTCATTAGCGCTAAGGCACGACTCCACAGAGAGATAATTGGTTAAGTGTTGAAAGGAACTGCGGTTGGTCATGCTCATGATGTGATGATATAGGAACATTAAATTAAATTGTATTTATATTAATGTATTGTAATAGATAATTTGTGTCCCAAATGTAGACCATGTTCCAATATGTGGAGGAATTGTAGACCATGAAAGTTTTTGGTGCAAGAGTGTTATCACTGAAATTTCATCCTCAAATGGTTAGAGGAATTCAACATCTTCAAAACACTCATTAGTTCACTCATGGACCAAAAATGAATTTCCAAAAGGTCCAAAACTATACAACCAACAATAGAATCAACATGCGCTAAAACTACACAAGGCGCATGCGCACATGCGATAATCATATAACGTCGGAAAAGCGCACATGTGCCCAATGCACGACTCTGGACGCAAAAAGTTGTGCACACCTCAAAACGACGCATTTATGATATTGGTTGGCCTTCCACCCACTTCTGGTTCAACTTCCAAGTTGATTTGACACTCAAATCTCGCCTGGATCCAAATGGGGGGCTGGTCAAAGACCTAAAGGTGCCCTAAAGGGCCCCTTGTTCACACTAAGAACTGGTTGCATAATGCCTCAAAGATATGCTATAAAAAGAGGCCATGGGTGCACTATATTTTCAAGGAATTCATTTGTATTGTTATGCTTCTTATATTCTCTTGGAGAATCCTCTTTTCTTATCAAGAGTATACAAGCACCATTTCATTTAGCCATTCATATCACCTCTTGAGTGAATGTGCTTTGGATTCTCTTCACCATTTCATTCTAGTTTTTTACTTGTAAGAAGAGCTCAATATTTGGGGGTCCAAGAGCCCTCCCTTGGAGGAAGAGGGGACCCATATATCTTCCTTTCTCTTTGGTGTTTTCTTTCCACTAATACAATCCTTTCCATTGGTGGCATGTGTGTTGGTTATTTTAGTTCTAATCTCTTTATGCACTCTAGTTTAGGTTCTTTTAATGTTATTAGTTTAGTTCTTTTCTTATCCTTTATGCTTTATACTTCTAACTCTTTCCTTCACTGTTGTCTTGCCTAGCTAACCCAACTGGGCTTGTAAGCATCTCTATTTTAGGTGATAAAAGAGACGCAACAGATTGGCGACTCCGCTAGGGAGAGGTATCAATTTCCTCCCCCATTTGGGTTAGTTTATCTCTTCCTTTTGTTTCATTAAATTGCAGGAACCATAACTGGCCCAAGCCGACCTACAAAAAACCAAATGCAAAGCTGAGTTGAGAGAATTTCATCCAGAATTTCTTTTACGGCCGTGTAACAACAAGTGCACGAGTGTTATAACACATAGGTGTGTCTTCCGAGCACGTGCAAAAAACCCCTTGTGTTTCTTAGTGCCCTCTGTGCACTGTGCCCAAAGGTCATTTTTAATCTGCGCATTGGCTCCCAATGCGCCTCTGTCTACTCTGAGACCCGTGCATCTGCCCAAAAAATCAAATATTGTAAAGGTTTTTGTGATCTGTTGAAGGCCCATAGCCTTCTCAAAATTGATTTCATGCAGATTGTAACATGCACCACACTTATATACCCTCTCCATATGAAGGGATTAGTCAAAACATAGGCACTTAGGGGGTTAAAATCATTATTTCCTCTTTTGCTTTCATTTTTTCCACATGGATGGCTTGCTTTGATTAAAGTCTAAGTTGGAATCATTCTACATCACATATAAACTTGCATTGGGACCAGAAATTGGATATCAATATTTGAGTATGCTCTTCTCTCGCACCCTAAAGCGATCTTGAGAATCAGAAAGAGATTGAGGGAAAATTTCATCTCCCTTAAAAAATACGAAATCTTTAGGAGAGGACAACAGCCTCCTCGGGACTCCTCTTAGTTCAGTTTTGAAACACATCTTAAAATTGTAAGGGCCCATACATGCCCACATGCTACAAAGATAGGATAGTGATTGAAGTTTACTTTCGTAGATTAAATCACTAGGGAAGTTTAAAGGTTTTGTAATGGGCCCATACACGCCCACATATGCACAATCTAGGATAGTTTCAAAGCTTTCTTAGAATAAATCACACTATGGATTTAAAGGAATAGTAAGGACCCACATGTCCACATGCTAGTTTCCTAGGGAATTTAAAATTTCTCAAGGTTGTACCAATGGAATTTAGTTAATTAGGTAATAAATACTTGTAAGTACCACACGAAGTCCACATGCAACAAGGTGAAACCTAATTTATTAAATTTTTTGGCACACTTTCACTTGTTCACACACAAAGTCACTACTCACTCACATAGTCTTCATCTTGAAACGTGGAGGTTGAAGTAAGTTTCCTCCAAAGGTATTCCGAAACACCCCACCCTTTTCTTGAAGAAACTATCCACTCCCACTTAATTTCAATGAGATTGGATCACACCCCCAATCTCTCAAAGAACCACATCTATTTTTTTTTAAAACTCACTAAGTGTCCTCCATAGGAGGTGCCAAAAGAAATTTTCTAGTCTAGGTAGGATCTCAGGATAGGAATCCAAATAACTCCCTGTTATCTGGTTCTCACATCTTCAAACAATAGAAGCTGTCAAATATGGAACTTTAAAATCCTCCAATTCAAGTGTTCCTACACCATAAGGCAGGGAGATACTTGTGAAGGGTTGAAGGCTGAGGTCCGGTTGTTCTGTGTGTCCCCCCTTGAGGCACCCACCTCTTGAATGTGATCCAGCCCGTGACCCATTTCTTAGGCTGAAAATCTAAATGTTGCACTTTGACCGAGGTACCTAGTGACCAAATTTTAGGACATCTACCCAGGTGGAAATTGTGGGTTGCAATTGCACCTTGATCAGATTTTGTGTGGCTATTGGGAAATATCACCAACTCTTTCGGGATATGTACCCTCTACCCCTCATTATAATTGATTACTTCATCCTTCACTAGTTCCTCTTCTGATGGCTTCAGACCCCATTGTCGAGTACTATTGGAAGGTCCAATGCTATTTGAGAGGAAGGATGTTACGTCTTTTAGGACATGAGCATTTGTTTTCTTTGTTCTCCCGTGCAAAAAAAATCCACCTACCCACATGTATGCTTCTTTATCAAATTGATTTATGTATGATGCTCTTGTAATTACATACGATTGTGAAGTATATTGTGAAGGTTAAAAAATTGTAAAGAGTATTGTTCATTTATTTGCTCTCATCCCCACCCACACACATCCACTTTTCTAGTTGGACATCATAGGGGACCCACAAAATCCCCGTTGTTCCAGACGCTTGCTAAATCTCCCTCCCATTCTAGGGGGAGTTCCTAGTCTTTCCAACTCATCGACCATACTTTCTCACACCCCTGTGAGTTCTACTGTCTTGGGATCAACTTTGCTTGGTTCCACTTTTCTTGGGTCCAATTACCAAGGTCAACCATCCCCACACTCTCCTTTACACGGAAGTGAGGGGAACACTTCTTCTCAAGGAGGAAGTACAGCTCCATCTATCCCTCTTCATGGGTCAGGTACACCCCACATTCACACTATGGCCGGAACAAATGCTCTTTCGGGGTAAAGCACACAAAACATTCCCACCATGGTTGGCACTAATCTTCCACCACAACCCTAGATGCCATACTTGGCTTCCCTCAACATACCGGATCTGACTAAACTCACTAATGATCCTATATCGCATGACCCCACATGGCCTGCAATGCCTACCAAAGTACCTTCAGACATCCCCAAGTTTGAAGGAAAAGCAGGAGACGACCCAACCAACCATATCATGACCTTCTATTTATGGTGCTCCTCCAATAGCATTATGGATGACTCTGTCTGATTGAGACTATTTCAATGCACACTCACTGGCCCATCGACCAAGTGGTATGTAGAATAAAAATCTAGGTCCCATGTGACCTTCGAATCATTGGCCAAATCATTTCTAACCTTCTTTCAACTACCAATTTGTCATGACAACGGTCTCGAATTACTCTCAGAGTTTAAACAAACTTCTACCATGCACATCACCGACCACATTCACGAATGGCACCGATGACGCAGTCTCTGCAAAGCTGAAGCCACCCCGCAACAATGCCTTAACTGGTTTCTCAAATCACTTGTTTCCCTCCTTTCCAAAGATGTGGCCGCCACCTTCCCCCAATTGGAAGAAGAATCCATCAACAAGGCCCAACAATTCAAACTCATTTATTCATAGTTAGGGTATTTATATACAATACTACCTGACGCCCCGAGACCCATGCCATTTGGCCAAGACAAACCTGGGATGTCTCACTCAACATATGGATTGATTGGTACCACTACACACCACAATTCACACCCCCAACAAACACCTCAATATCCACCAACATATGGAAGACCCCCTTATTATCCTCCTCCCCCTTATCAACAACCATACCCTTTGACCTTTCCTCCACCCATCAGCGAACCACCACCAACACCCACAATACACCCCGTGGCCCAACCTAGTTCTGGTAACCCCTATACCTTGTCTTACACCCTAAGCACGAGTGAAAATGCCATGCCTTCCTATACACCCTACAGATCATTACCACAGGATAATCCATACTTTCCATTTCCAGGTCCTCCCCAACCCATTATTTCTCCACAAGGGAAACTGCATGCTGGGGTTAATTTTGTTCAACCCTCTCCCGTTCAGCAGTATCAAAATTTTGAACAACTGAATATGGATAATCTGGCACATCATTCAAACAATGCCAAAAAGAAAGGAAAAAACTGAAACAATAATAATCCCGGACCAGGAGGAAACCAAAACCAACCCTAGCAGAACCAACTTGTCGGGGGCAACTAGAAACAAGGGAACTAGAACCCCTAAGGGGGAAATAACAACAAACGCCAAGGGAAGAAAAAAAACAATATTCAGACAAACTTTTGTTTGTCTGAATACTCACCATTGCCCCCAAATTGTGGACTTCAAATGAATGAAAGAATCCATAAATGGACCACGTCCCCCAGTACCGCCTGCTTCCCAGCAGGCCCCACAACAATATGTGCAAGAACAACCCCCCCCGACTCTGTTACAAAAACCCATACCACACCAAGGGGTGATGAACACCCAATAGGAGATGCACCCGACCCCACCATAGATAGCACAGTACGCCAACCCATGCCCTCCTAAAGATTGCACTATCCTCCTCACTAGTGAGGAATAATTCCTTCTACAAATGCGCAATCGTCAATACATTGCACCCTTTGACCCTACTCCCACTACCTCAAAGGCCACCCTAGTCACAACTGGCCCACCTTTGATGATTCTGTACCCTAATATTGAAACACCTCTTCACATCCCTCACATCCCATTACGAAGGAATGTCAACAACCCTCAGGCTAGGGAGACCCACAATTATAGTCTGGTCGATGACTTGGCACAATCCCCCGCTGCCATGTCAGTCTTAGAAGTTCTTCAAACATGTCCTACTCAACAAAATTCATTACTTTCCGCTCTGGGGGAAGTTGACCCTGCTGATACTTGACTCATCACCTTCGATCTCGATAGTGGGGAACCTCGTCTCCCCACTTTGGTCACTTTCCAAATACCGGTTAAAATCTGGAACAACACAGTTCACCGTTGCATTATTGATGAAGGTGCATCCACATGCATCATGTCCAAAACCATCTGGCAGAAACTTGGCTCTCCAGAGCTCATACCATCCACCATTACTCTAAGGGCTTACGACAGATGACTCTCATCTCCCAAGGGGCTCTTCCAAAATGTCCCCGTCGAACTCGGGGGAAAAAACATTCTTATTGACATTGAGGTTATTGATTCCCCGCTCTATTACAATATTTTGTTTGGTCATAGCTACATGTATGCTATGAAGGTAGTTTCCTCTTCTATGTTCTGAACCATGATGTTTCCCCATAACGGAAATATCATTACCATTGATAAAGTATCACATTATGAGCCTAACCCTTCATCCAACATAGACAACATCCTCCCTTTTGTCCACACTAATATGGATGTCTATCCACTCATTAAGATGGGGCCCATAATTTTTAAGGACCCATCCTTACTATGGACATACCATGGAGCACCACCGCTCATCCATCCCTCAGCGCAAGTATGTGTCATATCCACCAACGGAACGACAACTGAAGTTACTCTCCCTCCCACCGAGGCCTCTTTTATCCCTGACGTCCCACTAGTCGCAAAACTTCTCCTTCAGGAATCCCATGGAACTTGTTTAGCTCTACCTGTTCCCGATGTTCCCCTCCCCCGGGTCCATATCCTAGTTTGGGAAACAATCCCCCAAGCCATTACCCAAATCCCTTTCTTTTACCCCCCACCAGGTGTACAAGATTTCCATGTAGATGCAACACTCACCCTTCCTAATATGGTGCTGGAAATACCAGTTTGGTATCTACATCCGCCTGATATGGTCCCTCAACCATCCCTCCCTCCCCAAATAGAAGGAATCCCGATGCATATTCCAATACTTACCCCCACCATCCCACCCACACACCCACTCACTAACACCCCTGCTACAGCTGGGGGAAGACGAAAAAAGAAAGAGCCCAACGCTCCACTTCCCCCATGCATCCAACCTCCTTGTGTGATATGAGAGAAACATGGACACCCCACCAACAAATGCCCATATCTACCAGAGCTATGCAATCTAATTCAACTCCCTCGAGCACCACCATCGCTCGTCGCTTCATCCAATATTGCCGCTATCTCCCCTAACACAAGTAGTAAAGGATTGTGAACCAAATTCACATGCGCCATCTATTCAGAATATGGCCATTATACACACCATTGTCTAGCATTACCTCAATTCTGACAGATGCTAACAATAGTACGCCAGAGCTTTCAGCAAGAACCCACCCCATCTACATCATCCCCAACACATGTCACCGACATCAATTATGTCATGACCTCAGTCAACGAACGTATGAGGTGTCCTTGCTCTCTATGTGAATCATTTGATCATTTCACATATCAATGTCTTACGATCATTGAATA
>SNQJ01S0238858.1:9110-19673 GCA_010110895.2 Picea sitchensis
ATAACACTTCCTTTCATACTTCAACAAAAATGACACCATTTATGGCACTTTATGGATACCACCCTCCTTCCATCACTTCTTCTCTAAAAGAAAAATCTAACATTCAAGCAGTGGAAGATCACATCGAGCATCAACAACAAGTTCTCCAAATCTTAAAGGACAACCTGACCATGGCGTAGAATCGCATGAAACAACAAGCATATCAACATCGTAGTGAAAGAAGTTTTGAAGTAAGGGATTAGGTGTTTTTAATACTACAACCATACAAACAAATGTCCCTCAAGCAAGCTAAGAAGGATAATAAATTATCACCAATGTACTATGGCCCTTATAAGGTGTTGCAAAATATTGGTACTATGACATACAAATTGGAGTTTCCTGCATCTTCATGAGTACACCCAGATTTCCATGTTTCATGCTTAAAGAAGGTTATAGGCAACATGATACCAGTTCAAACTATGTTTCCAGAACTTGACGAGGAAGGAAAAATCATATTGGAGCCTGAATCCATCACTGACACAAGAATTCTCTAGCTGAGGAATAGATCCATTTTAGAGTATCTCATTAAATGGAGGAAACTACCAGTTGAAGATTCCACTTGAGAATATGAGTCTTTTATACAAAAGCATCCAAAGTTACTCAAGCGTTGTGGACAACACTTGTCTCAAGGGGAGGGGCATGTTAAGCCCTAATATTGGCTCATTACCCCTTAATTGGGGAATATTACATTAGTAATGTTATTTTATTTATGTCGGCTTTATTCCATTAGTTGTAATTATACCTCCTAGTCTCCTATATATACCAAGGAGACATTTTCATTTGGTATCATCTTTTACTTGAACATTTATGTGGGGTAAAAGGACGTTGCCCCCTCGAAGAGGATTATTATTTGAAATTATCTATTTTTCAAGGCATTGAGTACTTATTCTGAGGTTTTTATATGCTATATTGATATTTGGTTCTTAACAATAACATTCATTCATTCACACATCAAATGAACACAGTCCAAGGATTCAAGACAATTCTGTCTTTTCTATTCATTCATTATTTTTTTTTTACATAATATTGCATTTCTTTCCTGTGTCTTTCTTCTACTCTACTCCATTCTACTGATATTTATCTCATGATTGCGTAATCTAATTAAAAAAACTCATCTCTATACGAAAATATCTCTCTTTTTTACAAAAGAGGGCTCTATGAGCTTATCCTCTCCACTGCCTTAGTGCCATCAACATTTCCGTTAATACACCTTAACCCTATGACTCATTGCATTGAACAGATATCCAAACCTGACACAGATCTAGACCTGCTTATAGTTGATTATTTCGATGAACCCATCCACACCTGTCCAAAGGCATGGATTTGGAATTTATCGACCTTACACATAAATTAACTTAATTTTATAATTCAAATTTTGAAAACGAGAGGGTTGGTGCCTCTCCCTATATCCAAATGCATGTTGATGTTTTGATTTGTTAATGCATATGTCGAGTCAGAAAGATGCTCCTGCATCATACTCCATTGCTGTGAAAAATTCATGAGCTCCTACTCATGATCTCTCTAGCTCTGTTGAAATCCACTTGGATCCCAAACTCTTACTTGGAGCTGTCTACCTACTCCTTTTATTTGTTGTTGTTGCTGTTGCTTCCCTGCTGCTATGGTAGGATCTCTTCTGCTCATCTTCTCCTTGCTAATAGTCTCCTCTGCTCACCTCAACATCAACTTTTTGATCTCTTCTATCACCCTGTCCAACTGCTCCAGTGGTTGGCTCTTCTTATGCAGTCTTCTCTGCTGCACTTCCTCCTCTCCATACTTATCAATGGGAAGATTTACTTGATCTCTCATGTTGTCTTCATATCCTCTTGTGGCACTAATTTTCCACTTTGCTGTAGACTTCAATTCTGCAGTCTCCTTACTGAATTGCTGCTCAACTTCTTCCTCTGACATATTGGTTTCTGTCAGCTCCTCTTGTGCTAGCATATCTCTATATTCTATCAACTATTCCTATGGCTGGAATTCTTCTCCCTCTTCTGTTGCATGCTTCAGTGCTGCAATCATCATCTGTTCAACTTCACGGCTGAAATTTTTGAGCAATTCTGTTGAATGCTCTTCTCTTGCAATCTTCATGACTTTCTTCTGACAACCATATTTTGGTTTTGTATTTTCCAACCAATCCTCCAACATATTCAACTCTTTCTCCCATTGAGTGATAAATTCATCTGAATTCTCCTCTTTTTCTGTTGGGGTAGAGATCAATGTCTGTTATTTCTCCTCTTTGATAGTCTTTGCTGGCTGTCCTTTTGTTGTTTCTCCTACAACACATGCTCTAGCCCCAACTGGGATACTTGTTAGGAATATCTCAATTCCTCCAATGATAAAAATACTCCTCTGATCCACCTCCACCAGCTCTCCTTGCTGATATGAACTCTCAGCTAAGTTCATGAGACTTTCAAACAATCTCCTCTCACTTCCCTTTCCCACCTGACAACTTGGGATTTTTCTTCTGTTCTCCTGGAAGTCTATGAGATCCTCCAATGATCCCATCTCATTTCCCACCTGATAATATGAAATTTCATTGCTTCTCCTATGGAAGTATATGAGACCTCCCACTGATCTCTTTCCATTTCCCACTGGGCAACTTGAAAGTCCATTTTTTCCCTCTTGGCAATTTATGAAATCCTCTGCTAATCTCATATCATTTCCCACTTGACAATCTAATAGCTCACTACTGCCCTTCTGGCAATCTTTGAGATCATCCACTGATCTCTTATCCTCATTATCACTGAGACTCTTCCCAGTTTGTGGCTCACAGATGTGAACCACTTCCTCCTCTATATCACTGAGGTTTTTAGCATGCCTCAACCACCTTTTCAACATTTGTTGCTACTTTCTGGACATCAACTTCTGAACAAGTCATTTTACTTTCCTCGTTCAAAGGCCATTTATATGTCTAGTGTACCTTTGCATCCTGATGCATATTCAATGCTAACCTCTCCATATTTTCTCTTATTTTTGTGAGCTCTTTATCTATCTCAACTTTGTTTTTCTGTTGGTGGTCCTTGCCTTGACCACCCATATGGCCTTCAATAGCCATTTTCCACCCTCTGTTTTCAGCTCATCTAACTTTCTACCATTTACTGCACACCTTGCTAGAAATCACACACAGAGCATCAATACTCTGTCTCCTTCTCACCTGCTGTCTACATGCAAACTTTAGCTTCTAATATCATTCAATGCTATCATATTATCTTCTTCACCTCCTCACTTATTTGCCTCCTGTCTGTAAGAAAAATGTCATCTCTGATACCACCTGATGCAGACCCCCCCTTCTCTCCAAAGGGTTGCATGACCTCCCGGTCTAGGATCTTTGATTCTTAATTCAAGTGACTCTCTGGAACCTTAATGGTTCCCTTCTATATCTAAACACAGGCCCTTTCGGTTCCTTGGTGTAGGTCTGATAGCACCCACGACCTTCCCTTTCGCTCTTCTGTGAAATCTCAGAGTACTGAGCGTTAGCTGTTTTTATGATAAGCCCCCTCTTGATATGACCTTGGGTGGTGGCCTCTTGTGACCACGCGATTGCGGGCATGGCCAATAGCGGTTTGGGATCAAACTTCTTTTCGACCCACAATTCTCCTTGAACCTCCACGTGTCCTCTTGGAGAAACCATGGTATGGATTGTGACCCACCCTCAATGTTTTAAAGTCCACACACTTCATGTCCCCACAATGTTATGGGACCGTCGATATCCCGATCTTGATGGTACCGTCTGAATTGATGGTTCAGATCTGTGCTTTTCAAATCTACGGACCAAATTTGTCCCTCTTAAATCAATGACTGTGATATCCTTCACAATTCCGGACTTTGGACTTTTGAAATATCAAACCTTGCTTTCCTCCGTACGACAATATTCCGGAGTTAACGATCCGTAGACACTTGTCCTCCAATCAATGAACCCGCCTTCACTTCGGGTGTTTTACCCTTCAACTTGGATCAACGGTCTTGTGACCCTCTTCTCGATCAATGGTCGAAATCTCCTCCGACGCTTCAAACTTCTGAGATCTCAAATCTCAAACTTCACCCTTCTTCCCAATGCCTTTTATCCAAAGGCTATAATCCACTGATGTGTGTCCTGCTGATCTGACGATCGAGGATTATTTTGTGTCTTTACTTTGAGTGCATGGATTCATGCCACGTCTCCTCTAAATCTGGTGGTCCATATTTAATTCAGATCTTTGGGATTCGACAATCTCATATCTCAACTAAAACCCCACTACACTTTACCCAGAGCTCATGATCTGTTGACAAGTGTCCCCTTGTAGATCGATGACTCTCGACTCTTCGGCTATTCGGGCTTTAGATGTTTCAACCTTTCACCTTTTCCTTCCTATGGATCTCACGAACCACCGACACATACCCTTCTAGATCTAACGGTCCAGATTCACTTTGCCTCTCCTGCTCTTTGCGCTTCAGGAATCTCAAGTTTCAAGCTTGCCTCCTCTTGATATTACGATATCTGATGACTCATATTCACTTGTTCGGTTTGACGAATCAGGTCCACTTTGGATGATTGAATGTTTGAGATTTCACTTCGGCTTTCTAGCTCTTCAGGCTTTAGAAATATCAAGTTTCAAACCTTGATAGGTTCTCTCTCCTTTGTGTGCAAAGCATTAAGGCTCGTGCACCTTACATAGATGAGACGATTGTTGATCCTTTTCTCTATGATCCAATGACCACTGTCGCTCCTCCTTCTGAGCTTCTGATTTCTTCTGACTTAGAAGATTTATCAGTCTTCAAAGGTTTCAAACCTTTTCTCCTACTATGAGTCCGACTCTTGGATCTGATCAACACTTCTGAAAAGTGTTATCACTTTTGAGCTTGATCCTTAAAGGATTCTGACTTCCCATGGAATCCTTGCGTTCTTGGGATTTCGATAACTTATATCAAAGGATTTCTTGAAAATAAATTCTTCGCCCACTTGGTGTTCCTTTGTTCTAGTTATTCGATGCTTGGTCGCTTCTTGATGTTGTGCACTCCTTGCACTTGGTCTAAGTTTCCTTTGGTCTCTCTGAACTGCTCCGAGTCAATCTGAGACTCAATCGATGCACTCCTTGCGTTCGATATGCACACCTTGCATATGAGTTTCAAAAGAGAAAAAAATGAAACTTATCCAGTTTCTTCATGAACTCATATGATCAACTCTTGAACAATCACACATGAATGAAATGAAATAAATGACATACATAAAATATAACATTCATTCATTCACACATCAAATGAACACAATCCAAGGATTCCGGACAATTCTGTCTGTTCTATTCATTCATGATTTTTTTTTACATAATATTGCAGTTCTTTCCTGCGTCTTTCTTCTACTCTAATTTGTTCTACTGATCTCTATCTCTATCTCATGATCTCCTAATCTAATAAAAAAAAATCATCTCTATACAAAAAGATCTCTCTTTTTTACAAAAGAGGGCTCTATGAGCTTATCCTCTCCACTGCCTTAGTGCCATCAACATTTCCATTAAGACACCTTAACCCTATGAATCATTACATTGAACATAGATCCATACTTGACACAGATCTAGTACAATCGATTATCTCGATGAACCCATCCACACCTGTCCAAAGGCATGGCTTTGGCATTTATCCACCTTACACATAAATTAACTTAATTTTATAATTCAAATTTTGAAAACGAGAGGGTCGGTGCCTCTCCCTATCTCCAAATGCGTGATGATGTGTTGATTTGTTAACGCATCTGCTGAGTCGAAAATATGCTCCTGCATCAAACATGTAACTTGTTTGATTCCTCATCATACAATTGGGTTTTATCTTTCCTAGGAGCAGTCCCAGTAATATAAGTCAGAGATACTCATCCAAATGGTTACTCTTCCAATCAATATGGATATTTCTTCAATGCCTTCTATGTTTTCACACTATATTCGTCCAACTCTTGTGTCTTGTTTCCAAGTCACCACTATGTCGTGCTATGTATTCAAGGGAAGTTTAAGCCTGAGTAAGCCATATGTTGTTTTGTTGACTTTCTGAGTCGGCCATCCCTGTGTCAGTTGTAATTAGTGTTACTCTCTCTTCACATCATCTCTCGGTGTATGTTTCATGTCTATTGATGGGAGATACATTAAGGCCCTCCTTTAATGGATATATTCCTATAGACTTTAGCACATTATCTGGGAGAGGGATCTAGAAAGAAACTAATACCTTGGAGCTTGCAGTCCTTAGTGGCATGCCTCCTTATGATCGATAATGGGTTTACACCATTGAATCCTGATCAATTGATTCTATGAGTGTTCGACACCTTCTCATCTATTCACACTCACTAGAAATTACTAGGTACCTTGGGGTCCATCTTCATCATCGGTGGGTCCCCTCACATCTTTTAACGATATACATCAATGATCGATAATCAAATAATTTCTACCATGCTCAACATCAACTCATCTACTCGCATGTTGTAGATTCTTACCAACAGGGTTTGGGATGAAGACCTTGGATTGGGGCCATATCCTTCTTTTCCAACATCCCTTCTCGAGTTGCAATGGAGTATATCACTTGTCTATGAGTACTTTGAAGACTTCAGGGGAACTCTCCTCAGTGCTCATTGTCTTCCTGATATCTATATCTATGTCATAGATCCACATTGTATTTTCTAGTGGCTAGGATTGTGTTCATGATGTAAATCCACATTGTATTGTCTCGTGGATGAGGTCTTATTGATGACATGGGTCCACTGTGTACTCTTTTGTGGCCATGATCTAGCATTTCATTTCATGGATCCACAATGCATTATTTGGAGACCATTCTCATTTAGAGTCTAATTATGTTTTTCTATGGGATTGGTCTATGTATATTATCATCCTTGGTGTTTGATTGTAGGACTTATTTGACTTCCAAAACTCTTTTTATCTCTCCTCATGCTTCCTCACATGGACACTATTTATTGTAATGTATTTCATCCATCCATTCCTTTCTTGACCTCACACATTAGGGGGTATCTTTTATAGCCTTAATTTCCACCCTTTAGGCTAGAGAGGAATCCATAAGAAGATGTAATCCATAATTCACTTTTTGTCTAATATTTGAGCTCTTTCGGAGGTCCTTGCAGGACACATAGTAGACAAAAAGTGAGGACCCTCGCTGGTCACTAGTGTTCAACAAGTGTGAATCAGTAGAAATTTAAGAATTGAGGATTTAAGAGTTGATAGGTGAGGGATGGGTTGTATCTTCGTGTCAAGGGCCTAGGAACTCACATCATTCAAGTCTCTAGTGGTCTCTAGAATATATTTAAGCTCTCCCAAGCCTCCTCCAAAGAGCTAAATAACAAAGGAAAGTCTTGGGCATGATAATAAGAATTCAAAAGCATTGTTATGCTGTCCAATTACATAGGTACTTGTTACATCCATCACAACCATAAGTCATTGATCCTAGCCTGACCAAGAAGATGAAGGGATGAGCAAGGAGCAAGTAGTCAAGGGAACATGCATCAACATTTAAGGTATGTATTGATGTATTTTTCTTATGATTATTAATAGATAATTTGGTTCCTCCCCTATAAATGTTTGTAATTGATGAACACAAGTTTTTGTCTAGTTAATGTTATTGTAGATATAATTATAATAAAATTAGATCTAGGATTCTAATCCCAAGTAGAGAGGTAGAAATGTTTTTCTTGTCTTTTGTATGCATGAAGTAGGTTGTGGAGCTTGGAGTTGGTGTTTCAGGACTGCAACACACATGAGATACGAAGGAAAACCTCAATAAAGGTATGAAAACTTCACCACTCTTTAGGAGAATCATGAATCTATGTGTTTGAATCTAGATCTAGGAAAACCATAAGAAGTATAGCCCTCTTTTTGTCTAGGGTTACTAGGTGAATCCCAGGGAGATTTTGTTGTGTATTTAGAAAGATCCCTATGAGACTTTGTCCCATAAAACACACCCTCATTATTCCTACCACCATGCCATATGCCCACAATGACATATGAATTATTAAGTTTCCCCTTCTTCACTATACTCACCCTCTAGGCTCATACATCCCCTTCACTACTATAGAGTATGTTAGGAAATCCATCATTTTCCAAGGTGTTCCTATGCAAGGAGAGTGCTAAATTAATACCATAATTTCCACTGATAGTCCATATCCTAATTCAACCATAGAGTTCCAGTATTCTTATAATATCCTTCTTCCTAAACTTTTCAACTTCAATAAACATCATCTCAACTATACCAAACACATACAGTCATCATGAGACATCCTTATAGAAACACCATTTATTAATTTTCAAACTTGTTTCATATAGGGAATCAAATTTACCCAAGTATGGGATTCCGTATCATAATTTTCCAGCTCTTGCAATAACATGTATGAGTCTCCCTCATGGGATTGCACCATTTCCATACTCAAGTCCATTCTTCCTACAATTTTTTTCTCAACTTTCATTTAGCCAAACAAATTGTGAGTATTCATCCACATTATCCTTTTATTGTAACATTATGATAGCTCATGAAATGATCTCAAAATTTTATCTTGCCAACAATTCAATCGCTTCTAGCTATTATTCATATTAAGTGGAATGAAAATATTATTCATTATGCATTGTTAGCATACCGATATTTTCATAATGCAATCAATATTTACCAATAATAAACCAATGTGCCAATAGCCATGGCCACTTCTACATAATTCATCCTTGCATTGACTATGGAACACCACATATGTATGTCATGTATTCAACCATGGTGAGTTGGAAGGCCTATCCTGTTGATTAAGGTTGGTTGTCATTGATGTCAACCCTTGAAGAAATCCCCATGGCACAAAGGTTGGGTAATGGACCCAAGATTGTTTGATGTAATGATAACTCGTTATTTTCTTATCATGGTTGATAATAAGTAGAAATGGATTAACTCCAAAGTGGTCCGCTTATGGTGAAAGCCCTCACGGGAAGATGCTTTGCGGATTGAGTTATCCTAGAAGTATGGTTAGAGAACCCATGCTTATTTGTGGAATAATGAGATGAAGGTCAGTGAATTTTTCATTTAAACTATCCTAGATGGATATTTCTTGTCATTCCATTTCCGGTGGTATGTGGAACCTCACATAACTCCTCACGGTTAGAGAGTTATGGAGTTGGAGAACCCAGGTTTGGGTAATGGACCCAAGTTTGTTTGATGGATAATGGTATGAGTTTTGATATATTTTCAGGTAATACTATTCTATATGGATGGTACATGTCATTCCATTTCTGGTGGTATGTGGAACGTCACATAACTCCTCACGGTTTGAGAGTTATGGCCTTACAAAGTTGGAGGACCCTCTTATGTCATCTAGAAGCCCCAAAAGGTCAAACTAGTCAAAGTGGTTTAAGAGATTTTAGAAGGTAAATAATAAATTGAATTGACGAGTGTACTATAATTCAAAGTGAATACAAAATAAATTATTTAGATAATAAATTTAATGCAGAAATTAGAAGTGGTTTAACCCTAAAATAAGGAAAGTGGACAAAGTGACCTAGAAGATGTTTTTAAGGAAGCTACTTGGAGAGTATAAATAAGAGGCAATGCTCTCTCATTTTAGACACACTTGAGAATATTGAATACCTATAGGTGTATGAGGTAACCAAAGGATATCTAAGCCGAATTTCTGAGGGAAGGTGAAGAAAAGAAGGCCAAAATTCAAGGGAGGATACATTTTTTTGATGATGCTTTCTAAGGTATGTTATTTACAGGTCATCTCACCATTTTAACAATAATTTTTTTTATAGAATGATTCAGACTGTGAAATTTCTATTCCATTGAGGAAACATATCCAAGTAACTATGGTAAAAAATCATCTTGTGGGTCGTTGTATTTTTGGAGTTACACTCCATGGAAAATAGGGTTTGTGGCTAGTCCTGAAACTAGTAAAAAACATGTGTTTAGGGTAAAAACGTCATAAATTCTTCATAAAATATCTAAATTCAGTAAGACCAAATGTGTTGGTTATAGTGTAGTCTGTAGTATTTTTTGTAATAGTTTAAGATCTATTCAACAAATATTCCGTGCGGGGCACACTCTACAAGGTCACTCTCTAGAATAATCCAGAATTCAACAAGGTATGCCATTTTTGCTATAACTACTTTTCTGAGAGGTTCCAAGTAGTGAAACCTGGAAGAATTGTACAAAAAATACTGAAGAACATTTTGTATCAGTTTCAGATATTTATTTATTAAAGGTACAAAGTTATGATTATTTCAAGTTAGGGTTGTTGACTAATCCAAAACTAGTCATGTGAGACTAAAGCAAAGTTTGATGTAAATGCTAGTCTCTTGTTGTTTAAAGTTAAGGAAGGTTTGCAGGTATGTGATAATATACACCCGGTCTATTACAGAGTTATAAATCATATTTTGATGATGAAATTGATGAGGGATTTTGGTTGAGGTACAAGTCGGGTACATGGTTGAGACAAGTAGTTGATGAGTTGGCACATACATGAGGTGTATAGTTGATGATGTTGGTACATATTGATGAGTCATAGTTGATGAGTAGTTGACACATGATTGG